>JBAHVR010000409.1:0-30000 GCA_036898135.1 Oncomelania hupensis | reverse complement strand
GTCTTCATACCACCACAGCAGTTTACCATGGAGCAAACTACAGCTCATTAAAAAAAATCACCAGACGTAAAATGAGTTATTGATTCTTTTTTTTTTAAATGTGTGCTTGACTGATTGATTGGATCACGTACCTTTACCAACAAGTCCACGAACGCGCTGAAGTAGCGGTCAGCATGGATGTAGGAGTACTCCGATTCCAGGTAGTGCTTCAGCAGTACCATGTACCTGTACAACACGCATAATTCACCGGTACAATTAAGCGTGGTTGAATATCTGCACACGATACGGTAGAGGTCGAAACGCGTAAGAAGAACTCGGTGGTTTTTTTGTAATGCAACTTGTACTACAACTTAGAAGCTCATGGAATTAAAAGCCAGTAAGTATCACTTTTTGTCCACCTCTGAGAGCAGGAGTATTACCTTCCTTGGTGCGTAGGCCTATTGCAACTTGCCTCCCTTTAATGGCTTGTTTTAGTCCGCGCTCCTTAAATGGCTACTGCGCCGTGCTAGCCATTAGTGGGGCCGGGTAGCTCAGTTGGTAGAGCGTCTTACTAGTAACCGAAAGGTACCTGGTTCGAATCCCGGATTGGCCAATGTGTGACCATGTTATTTTCCATTTACCAACAACTGGTTCGCTGGTGTCAGAATAGTGTGACCAGTAGTCGCCTATACGCTTCGGTGTCGTGTGACTATAATCTACAGTTACGCTAGCCATTTTGAGAGAAAACTATGTTCCTATGTAATTATTCTGGATCAGCAGGGACAAGCTAATGATGATATGAATCTCTGTCGAGGTATGTATCTCTCTGTCTCTGTCTGTCTCTCGTTCTTTCTGTTTGTTCGTCAGTCGTTATTGCTTATAATAATAATAATACTAATACAGGATGCTATGTACGCGCCTTTCCCCAAGGCTCAAAGCGCGGCGATCTATACCAACATACACGCTCACCTGTCTCATGTACCCTCACACACACCAAATACACATACTTCACTCAAACAGGTGGTGTAAAGGCAGGGAAATCGCTATTAGAAGACGGAAGAAAATCTAATTTTTATTTTTGAAAGTTTTATATTGACTGCATCCTGTACCATTATTGCCGCCATTTCCTCATTCGGCTGCTGCGAAGTAACTGCTGAACAGACTATAATGATAATAAGACTTGTGTAAGCTACACGGTCTTGTACTACAAACAACAAGTTTTGGTAAGAGCATTGCAAAACATCCTACTTGTCTCTGTTGGAGTTCATGGTCTGCCGGTTCTGTATGGAGCTTTCGCGTGGGTCAAAGAGCAGCAGGCAGTGCATGAGAGCATAAAGGGCAAGGTCGTTCTTGGCCACGCTCTTCAGATTGTAACAGTAGTCAGCTGTCTCCATCATAAACTGAAATGAACGTTAAAAAATAATTATAAAAGATAAAAGAGACAAAGATCTCCAAAGGGTTTGGCATTGAAATGCAGGCATCCAGACCCTCGCTCTCACTACAATGTCTACTACACAGCCTTACATAACTAACACAAATACACTGTACCTCTTTGGAATGGATGGCCGTTGGAAAATGATTCAATCCGAACTGGCCCATGAACGTTTGAAATGCGTTTTCTTCTGGGAGGAACATTGCGGCTGCCAGAATCCCAAAACACGCGAAAGACGATCCCTTTAGTGCTGAAATCTGGTCTCGCTGATCCAGCTTCTTGAACTCTGGAATGGACTTTGCGAATCGAACACACTTGTGGAGGATGTCTTCCAGCAACTGAAAGTACTTGTCCACTGACATCGGTCCATCCTGGGGTAAAACGAACGAAAAATAGCACTACTTATTCCTTTCTTGCTTTATTTATTTATTTATTTAAAAAAATAAAAATAAGTTACATCGTTAACAGATTCCAGCCATTTCTGCCTGGCAATCTATAGATTCTAAAGTACAGGCTAAGACGCATCAAAGAGCGAGTCTCCTACCGCCTCTGTATAACGCACGGGTGCCTCTAGAAGTCCATCAAACATTGCTAGCACCGAGTTCTGGTAGGCCACAGAAAGATGCGACAGCAGGGTACGTTCCTCCATGCTCAGCCGCCAATAGCTAGTCATGTCTGACGGTAGCTCCTCCTTCCGCACGTGCCTGAATCTCACACGACTGCTGCCTGGCGTTGACGCACAGAAGTGATTCCGCCCACAAGGCGGGGAGCCACACGCTGATTGGTCCCTAGAACCTGTTGCCTTGGGGACCGCCTCGGTCAGATTGAGTGAGACCTCAGTGCTGCGCTGAAGAGATGAGTGTGCAGTCTCTGGGGATGAGCTGGGTATGTACTGGGCGTACTCTTCTCCAATTCCATCCTTTATCTGCGCACGGAAAAACCTCATATTTAGGAAAAATGCTCAAGCACCTGGATATCTTGATCCAGTTGGAATACCAGTTAAAGTTTTCTAACCCACGTCGCCCAAGACGCATGTAAGCTACACGGGCATTGCGCCATGGACCACCCCTCTTCCCTCATGCATTCCTCTCCCACCAAATATATTAAAAATACATATAAACAATAAAGAAACAACACCTCTTCCGTCCCCATCGCCTATTACCACTCATAACTCACACACTTTCCACTTCCTCCTCTAAACCTACCTCATCTGGGGAGTCACTGCCGTTAAAGGGCACCCAATGTTGAACCGCGGAAGGAATAGGCACGTGGAAGTTGGGCCCTTCCAAATATTGTTGCAAGAAAAAATCGATCAGCGAGTTGCAAGAAGACGTCGCGGCACCGGCTTCATCTCCATCCGAACTGTGCGGTACCGTCTGCTGAACAACAGAAGAACGTTCGTCACTTCTCGAAGCGTCGTCGCTTGTTATATTTTGGGCATAGGGTTCGCGAGCAACACATGAGGAATGTGTATTGTTTTCAGCACTGTCGTTGACAACGGCCGAGTCCACGCTATGGGTATTGTAGCCCAAATTTGTCACAGACGACACCGGAGTGAGCATGCTTGGAGACTGGTTGCTGGGAGCAGAGAATGACGAAGGTGAGGCGGTTCCGACAGAACCGCTGTTTTCTCCAGGAAAATAGTTCGCGTTTGGCGTCAAGGTCTGAGACCAGTCCGACGTGATCGATGGAGAGACCTCAGCAGCAACGTAAGACATGTCAGAAACGGAAGAAGAATTTGAAGGTGAACCTGCGGTTGCATTACTAGAATGTGTTCCTGCTCCTTTAGTGTACAGCGCAAAGCCCATGTCTGCAGATTCAGTCACAATGGCGGCAGAACAGGGTGCCTGCACTGTGGAAATTTGACTAGTGTCAATTGTGAACAGCGAATGATCATTGTCGGACATAGGGGTACTGCAGGTTGACAATGGATTACTTCGGGTTGAAAGCATAGGAGGCTGAACAAATCCAGGCGACTGCTGAAACGAACCGTGAGTGGGATGAGGCTGTGCAGCTTCTGATAGAGTCGGAGCCAACAGAGAGGCGAGATTCATGGAAGGAAGGCTTGGTGTTTCTTGATGCATTGTCTGAATCTTTGGAGGATTGCTTTGCAGTGATGGATTGGTTCCAGATCCAGGCTCCTTGCGTTTGGACCCCCCGCTTCCGCTTCGGTTGGCCTGAATCTTCTCCTCTGCCAGTCTTGCCACTTAGCAGTGTCATCTGAAAAGTACCAAGCTGTAAAAAAAGGTAATGATGCGGCATAGTGATACTGTTGATGTTCTGTGAGTCTTTAATGTTTTAACCGTTTCTATCGAATCGATATGACGACGATGATGATGATGAGATGATGATGATGATGATGACGACGACAACACGATGATGATGCGACGACGACGATGATGATGACAAATGATTGGCCTCAATGATGATGATCATCTAAACAGTACAAGAACAAGTAATGATGCTGGACTATAGTGATAATGATGTTCTGTGACAATTATAAAAAAAGTGATGATTGATAAGAGTGCATCTGACGACACACACGATGGATATGGACGACGATGACGATGATGATGATTGATGATGCGCTGACGACGATCACCACCCGACGACGACGATGATGATGATGATGAACGAATGATGATGATGATGATGATGAAGATGATGACGACGATGTGATGATGATGATGATGATAAGGACAATGATGATGATGATTTATAGATTGGGACGGTAGAAACAAAATGCGTTCTACATCTTGATGCACGTATTGAGCATCAAACAGATTGGAACACTTTTTGAAAAAAATTCATTTTAATGACAACAACTGGGGTGTCAATAGGCACTGAATATTGATCACAACAAAAAACTTTTCTAAAAACACTACAAAAAACAGACACCATTCTGCACTATACCACAATTTTGTGAAAAATAATCACACTCTCTTACATGGCTTCAAAACGGTACACGGCACGATTGTTACACGCTAATAGAATCTTCCCAACTTTAAACATTGTATTACATACAACACAACATTACATAAAACACACATGATATCGCGTAAACAAAACCGCATACTCGGTATACCAACAGTATTATACTACCCTATATAACAGGTAACAGCTCTAAAAAATGTACAAACAAAATTTAATAATAAAACATAGTTTATGTTCAAATACAACAACCAAAATTAATCTTTACGTATTTAAAAAACAATAATATTAAAAAACAATTCACAAATAAAAATTCCCTTCAAAAATTATAAACACTCTCAACAAAAACCATTTTACAAAATTTAAAAAAATTGAATAAAATTAACAAGAATCAATCTAGCTCAAAAAATGTAATAAAAAAAATGAAAAATAACATGTAAAATACACAAAAAAACAAAAATAGCTTAAAACAAATATTACCTAAAAAAAAAATTTTTTATTTTCACAAACCACACAACACAAAACAACAATACACACAAATCTCCACAAATAAACTAAAAACGCAAAATAAAAAACAACACAAACTAAAACTCACACACTCCCTTGCACTCACTCTCCTTCTCCCTCTCTCATAGCAAAAAAAAAAATTACACACATATAAAATTAAATAAAAAAATTAAAAGTATGAACAAAAAAATGTAAAAAACAAAAGCACACAACACAAAAAACACAAAAAAAGATAATAAAAAAAATTTAATTGATGAAAAATAAAAGAAACACACAAAAAAAAATTGAAAAAAAATTAAAAAAAAAATATTTTTTTAAAAATTAATTAAATTAAAAAAATTATATTTTGTACAAAAAAAGATAAAATGAGAAAAAAAAAAATAAATAGTGTAAAATATCAAAAAAAATAGAAAAATATTTGTACAAATAAAAGCTGTTATACACAAAAAAGAAAGCCTTTGCAGAGATGTATTTTATAATTGCTTCGTGTCAAACACTTTCACACGTAATGGCACGAAGTTGACGGACATCGCTCGATCGCCACAGACACTGCACACCTTCTCTGGCGCATTAGGCTTACCTGCCATCGTCTCATCCAGTCTAAAACAAAACAAATTATAGAATGAAAACAGAATCTTGCCTGCATCAACTGCCACCACTTCTGTTTTTACGCATTCACTTTGAACAAACCATGACAGTAGCAAACACAAAACAACAACGCTATCAACAACAGCAACAACAACAACAACAACAACATCCACAACCTAAAGGATAAGAAACCGCCTTAAATAATTGAAGAAAAAACCAACACTATATGAAATCGAAAATAACTATTAAAAAAACAAACAAACAAACATCAGGCGCCTATGTTTCTAGTTCTTCAGCTATCCTCGCAGCATTAGTGTTTGGTGGCGACCCAGATAGCAGCTAGTATGGCATTGGGGTTAACTGTTTGTACAAACGCACAAACATTTTCTATGCCTGCAAAAGGAAGGCCTGTATAAGATGACACTCAGAGAGGGCTTCTTAAATTACAATAACAAAGGTTTTAATTCTTGGTTTGAAATAGAAAAGGTTTCCTGCCTGTTAAAGCAAATTTTGTCCATGTGAAAATATATTATTATTATTATTATTATTATTATTATTATTATTATTATTATTATTGTTGTTGTTGTTGTTGTTGTTGTTGTTGTTGTTGTTGTTGTTGTTGTTGTTGTTGTTGTTGTTGTTGTTGTTGTTGTTGTTGTTGTTGTTGTTGTTGTTGTTGTTATTATTATTATTATTATTATTATTATTATTATTATTATTATTATTATTATTATTATTATTATTATTATTATTATTATAATGCTAAGGCTAAAAGCAGATACTGGGGACCTTCAAAGAGCACTAACTTAATATGTTTGCTAATACAGACGTAGCTCTTGTTATACAGCATTTACCAACTCAAAGAGCCGCTCAAGGCGCTGACCCACAGCAGGAGCTAACTCAAGCCGGCCAAAGCGCCAACTTGCTGCTTGATGCACACCGCCTAACCGCCCCAAACAACTGAACGATCCCGAGCCAATACGTTAGAGGAGTTACAGGACCTGGTACTTGCTGGGTGTGGTTTTTGTAGCTGGTGCTCATGTTCAATATGTGTCATTTTGCCCTACATTCCCCCTTCCCTCCTCTCTCCCTACACAACTTATTTACATTACATTACATAATTGTTGCTTTAGATCCAGCGGACTCTTCCGAGCCAAATCAGGACCGGACAACCCCCAATCCGCATAAAAGATCTGATGAAACAACCCTAGTGGGAAAACTGAATGCCCTCCACCAGCCAGTCACTTTACAATAAAGACATCCCACCCCAACTTATCGAACCCCCGTTTACAAAAACAAAATAGAATACAAACATTATAAATTATCAACAAATCACATACATATAAAATGCCTACATTGCTAAATAATAACATCATAGGAAGCCCTAGTGACCACCTGGCAGAAAGCGTCCAGTATTCCCAAGATGATCCAACAGACTTCATACACAAACAAGGAGTCTTGTCCCGGAAGAGTTTTCAAGAAAAAAGGTAGGAGACTGGTCTAGTGAAGTAGACGATAGTATAGCAGATTGATAGAACAGAGCAGGAATGAGAAAGAGCAAATGAGAAAGACAGCGACAGTGTGAATTTAAAGCAATAAATTTCCAGAAAGTGGGGATACTATTTATACTGAAACCCCCGGCACCCCAACGGGGGTCACAACTTATTTACAATGCTGGTGTGTTGCTGCAGAAAACCTTCAACTTTACACTACAGCTGGTCTACCCAAAACTTTATTCTAGGCTGCGATCTATCGGGTGACACTTAAACACCAGTTGCAGTTCTTTTGCACCTTTCTTGTTTAAAAAATAAAGTGTATTTAGTTCCTAAACCATTCCCTTTACCTCGCCATCATGCGTTGTCAACAAACTCGTTTATCTCAAAAAAAAACAAATAGCTGTATTTTCTAAACCCTCAACCATATAGAGTCTTTATTGCGTAACCAAGAACAGTCTATGGTCTGCTTTTGTGCATCACGAAGTTGCATTTTAAATGTAGCTTGATCGTTTTGTTCTGCATAAGGAAAACCCAGCAATCCATTACCAGTGCTGTCAATTGGAATAATGCAAATATTTAAAATATATACAAACTATACAAACAAGACTTATGTCGAACACTGTCTCAAGACTAACCTTAACCTAACCCTTTCGCCAAACTAAGCCATACGTCTTAGAACTTCCTATATCAAAAAAACATGAAACACGTTCTTACTGAGCACTACAAGCGGGTGCAATGATGATTATAGTGTCGTCTGCTCCTCACCGCCTGTGTGCAACTCAAGCTAAAAATAAAGAAAAAATAAAGATCACACTTTCTACTTAGCTGGTCGTTTGGTAACGCTGTACAGCGCACTTGCCAAGGTCAAAAGGCTGCTCAAGGCACAGTTTTTAACTCCTTCATTGAATGCTGTTGAAATTTCGTTACACTGAAGTTTGACGTCTGCGGTGAAATCAAGTGCAATGCACTAAACATAATCTCTGTCACTCTCAGTGCATGCAAAAAGACTTCAGGTACAAGTGTACGGGTGGTAAAAAAAGCACAGGCGCTAGAAACAACCAGTTTATGTGTCTTTGCTGTTAGCACTTTAAACCATTGCCGGTTTGTGGTGGTCAGTTCCGTACATGTAGATTGTTTCTGAATTTTAATTTGGGTGTTTAGCTAATTCTTTCAGATTTTTCAGTGAAAGACTGGCAGTCGCAGGCAACGTCACCCACGACTGGTGGGATCTGTCTCTCGCTAGACGCGAGGTAACACGAAAGATAATCTTATGTAAAAGTGGTGGTCAGCTTAAACTCTTGTTCTTCCCCTTCTGCTTGTTGAGAAATAATCTTATTTAATATAATGTGTGCGCAAGTCGAGTTTTAGGCAATGCGAATATTCAAATGTTGTTTGCGATGCGTTTCCTGAGTGATCAGATTTTACGGCAACGCTGAATTATCTTCCTTCTTCTATTCGTGAAGCATACGACGAAGGTCAGATGAATGATTCTATGTAGGCCTACCTACAATAATCCAAGACGATTAAAGTTGTCCCAGTTCCAAAAACGGTTGATTTTAGCCTAGATATAGTCCTCAACTTCTTGATGTTCCGGTGTGTGCATCACAATGGTGCAGCGTTGTGAAGTGTGCTATCTCCTATTACTCAGTGAATTATCAGAGAGAGAGAGAGAGAGAGAGAGAGAGAGAGAGAGAGAGAGAGACAGAGACAGAGAGAGAGAGACAGAGAGAGAGAGAGAGAGACAGAGACAGAGACAGAGACAGAGAGACATAGACAAAAAAAACAGAGAGAGAGAGAGAGAGAGAGAGCGAGAGAGAGAGAGAGAGAGAGAGAGAGAGAGAGAGAGAGAGAGAAGGAGTGTTACTGCCGCAAGCAAATAAAATTATTCTTGTCAAGCGCCTGTGTCCCTTTACGGAAATAGTAATAATTTTATTGGTAAGCCTATTTTAATTTCTTTTTAGTTTATTCAGCATGTTAAAATACTTTGTAAACTTTTTCGTCAAAACCTTTGTCAATAATTTGGAAAATATAGATTTGTGCGCATTTCCGCCTGCCTCGAATTCGAAGTCTGGGTTCTTCGAACTCACTTGCACGAAGATCTTTGTGAGATGCTGAAGGCTTTGAATGTTCAAGGCAGGCACGGAATTTGTTCGACTAATCTTGCTGTGCTACTACTCATTGAGCCAACGAGGTACTGTACATGAAACGAGATTAAATTAAAGTCCCCTGACACAAAGCATATAGAGGACATTGTACATAAAATGATTTTATGAATGTTTTATTGTGGGGCGTGGCACTTTGTGACCGGGAGTTTTATTTTGTTTGTCAAAATTTTGTTTCTTAAAATTGTGGATTTGCGATTCAGTGTAACATGAATTTATGTATGTAATACCGGTCGTGAATATAAATGGGATATAAGTTGAACTTCAGTAGTGAATTTTCTAACAAGAATTTAATTTATTAGCTTGTGCCTTGTGCCAAAGTAATTTTATTGTTGGACAGAGCCTTTGTTTTTTGTTTAATTTTATTATGGAAATGTCTTGAATTTGAAAATGAAACTGCTTTTACAATAATTACATTTAATTTTTTATTTTATTATATTATGGACATTGGTTTTTAGAGATAGTTTGTTTTTCTTTGTTTCTTTTTCTTCTCAGTTTTACGAGTGATTTCAATAAATTCTACTATGAGATTTCAACTCCGTTTATGCGTTTGGAGAGAGTGGCAGCAAAAGGGAGAGAGAGAGAGAGAGAGAGAGAGAGAGAGAGAGAGAGAGAGAGAGAGAGAGAGAGAGAGAGAGAGTTCTCGTAATAACAACTTGAAACAAAACAAAACCGACAAAACACAAAACGTGATCCATCAGACAAACAACAACCACTGCAAATAAACAAGCAGGTTAACAGTCTATCAAATAAACAGGCTAATAAACGAACAAACAGGCTAACAAACGAACAAACAGGCTAACAATGGAACAAACAGGCTAACAAACAAATAGGTAAACAAACGAACAACTACAGCAATAAACAAATAACACAGGGAAAACCCAACAGAAAAGTACATTTGCAAGTATAAAAATATAATCGAAGCACATTCAGATTTTTTTTTTTGGGGGGGGAAGGTGGGGTGGGGTTGGGGTGGGTGGGGGAGAGGGCAGACTTTTGTTTTTGTGTGTGTCACAGTGTGGTGTAAATCAAGTAGGCATATCAGTATTCACAACCAAACAGAAAGGGAACTTTAGAAACCTGCGTCAGATGTCGTAATATTGCTCATCTGTAAACTAGAATGATAACGTGTACACTTCTGAATCAATGACTTGTAGGCAGAGAAATGTCGACGTTGGTGTGAATATCTAGAACATGACATTGATTATGGACACAATTATACAAGACTTTGTACCTTACTGACTTTAGAAAGAGAAATAATTCAATAAGAATATCTAAGACAATTTAACAAGTTTTTCTTTCCTTACGAAAAAGAATTTCTTTGAAAATATCACTCTAGCTAAAATCTACTAAAAACTCAGACTTTTTGTGCGTTCGAGTAAGTTAAGTTTAAACTTATAGGATTTAATTAGGCTAGCTTGAAAAGTTCACTGAAAATTAATTAAAGTTCTAGATGCAATGAAATTATATACAATATTGTCAATATATTTTTCATTTGTGGTTTTTAATGTTCAGACCTAATCTATTCCACTTCTTCTCTCCCTTTATCTCTCAGGTCGTCTTAATTCACTTAAAGGGAGAGAATTTCGATTGAAAATAACCATAATTTCAACTATAAAAAACAACAACACAACAACTAAAACTTTGCATAAATATATTTCTAAGCGCATTGTTAATATTTGAAACAAATTGTCCCTCTGAAGTCGTCGACTTGGGACTCGGTAAAAAATTTTAAGGACCAAATTCATAACAGATATAACAATTACATCTACTTCACAGTTGGGATCTTAATATCAGCAACTACTCTACGCCGATACGAAAAAGAAAAAAAAAAGAAAACCAAACAATAGTATCAACGTCATAAGTCATGGAAAATTTAAAAAAGTGACTTGTCTTGAATGCCAAAGGCATTTTAAGTCTATATATTCCAAAATATGCGCCACTGTGCTAAGCAGCAAGGTGATTTCAAAGCTTGAGTTTACAAAGCTTCTAAAACTGAAATGGGGAGGGTGGGAGGAGGGAAGGATGGAAGAAAAGAAGTAGTAAGCTTATAATACTTTCAAAAACAGGTCTCGTATCATTCTGACGTGTGTGTGTGAACTACGACACATAAACAAGGAATTATTATATTGCATTTTACATGTATCAAATCATTGCGATCTGTTCGAGTTCTCATAAAAGCAAGCACTACAGAAAATAGCAACACAGACTGGTTCAAGCATAATAATACTATAGTCTTTTCACACACACACACACACCTACACACACACACACACTACACACACATACATCATGACAATATTATAGTAATTTTAACGATGGAGAAAGAGAACTGGTTATTTATTTATTTTTTTTAAAAGAAGAGTGTATGGAATAAACAAGAAAAAAGACAAAATGGGAAATTTTTTAAAGTCGGAGATTCATAATACATTGTGTTTCTTGATGTTGTTCAAAACATAATGTAGCCTGGCGGATATTCGACTCCCAAATTTACTTCCCATGAGAACACAGCCCCTCCCCAACAATTATTTTTATTTATCCGTCGTTGAAAAAAAAAGGAAGGAATAAATACATACAACGACAAAAGAGGAATTCTTTTAAGAGTCGGGAAAATTCCCGTGTTTTCTGTTCGTATCACATTAATTCAAGATTCAATATATATTTATTGTTCCCGTATACTACAAGAAAATTTAGTGTGTGAATTTAATTAATCATGATTAATGACTGGGAAATTCGTGAACATTTTTCTTGATGACGACGTTGCAAGTATAAAATGTAATTATGAAATGCGAACGAGAAATGACTTAAAGTTTATATAAATTGTGTAATTTATCTTATTAAGGACGTGTGGATCAGATCAGGTGGAAGTCTTTGGGCGAGAGTATATACAACGAGATAATTAGAACACAGCCCAAAATGTTCATGATGAAGTCAAGGATGATACTGTACTATTTAAACAATCATTCACTGTCAACAAAAATAAAGATGCGGCATTTGCACCAAAATACAAAATAATACAAAGTGTACTTTCAATAAGTGTATTTTATATACGAGTACAAAACAGTTCAAAAGTAGGCATTGAATGCATTAAAAAAACCGCCAGTAGATGTATGTACATATACATTCAGATCTTTGAGTTCAGTTTTAAGAAGAGGATCGGAGGAGCAGGAGAAGAGGAAAAAGAGGAGGAAAAAGAGGAGGAAAAAGAGGAGGAAAAAGAGGAGGAAAGGAATAACGTGAAATACGACGAAAAAAATGAAGAGTAGAGGCCTGTTATCCCCTTGTAGAGAAGAGGAAGAAAGAAGAAGATAGTTAATTAGTTATTCAAAGAGCCGAATAAGGACCACAAAATCAAGACCACAACTTGGCTGAAAGAGGACTCACCCCTGATACGCATAAAAGATTTGCTGAAACAACCCCAGTGGCAACACTGAAGGCACTTTACCAGCCGGTCACTTTACAATAAAGACATCCCACGTAGGGGGACGCTAAGGCTATACTCTAAATTGTCGAACCCCCGTTTACAAAAACAAAATAGAATAAAAACATCAGTATAAAATATCAACAAAACACATACATATAATAAAATGCCTACATTGCTAAATAATAATATCATAGGAAGCCCTAGTGACCATTTGGCAGAAAACGTCCAATATTCCCAATGTGATACAACAGACCTCATACACAAATGAGGAATTTTGTCCCGGAAGAGTTTTCAAGAAAAAAGGTATGCGACTCGTCTAGCGAAGAAGAAGATAGTATAGTAGATTGATAGAACAGAGTAGGAATGAGAAAGAACAAATGAGAAAGACAGCAACAGTGGGAATTTAAAGCACTAAATTTCCAGAAAGTGGGGATATTATTTGTATAGAAACCCCTGGGACACCCACTGGGAAGGGGGGGGGGGGGGGTAGAAAGAGAGAGGAAGAGAAGTAAGTCAAAGAGGAATAGAGGAGGACAAATGGTAAACAGGAGGAGGAGGATGACGAAATAAGAAAAGGAAGGGAGGTCAAAGGAGGAGGAAGAGAAACAGGAGAAAGGAGTAGGACGATAATAAAAAACCACACACAGACATTAAGACAATTTTATCCTTATCTTACAATGGAATGTTGACCTTATATAACGGAATTATATAAGACACATATAAGACTGGCAAATTTTTCTACATCCAGAAGCCACATACTTAAATCTGTCCACAAAACAAAAAGTCTACAAGCTTGTTCAGTTTAAGAGACACATGCGTTAACATCTATTTATAATAACACTTAACCTACTCCATTATCTTACTGTTAATAGCCTCACAAGTTAACAGATACATGCGTTAACATCTATTTATAATAACACTTAACCTACTCCATTATCTTACTGTTAATAGCCTCACAAGTTAACAGTAAACCTTTGTCGAAAATCGCTTTTTGGGGGGTTAAACTTCATCATTCTATTATTCTCAATGTATTTTGTTTTAAATCTAGATTGATTGCGGCCAATGCCCATGAATAATTTTAGGGGGAATAAAATTGTATTCCATTTTTCAATAAGGTTGCAGTGAATCAACGCTGACCCTTAAATTTTGGTCCATGTGATCGTAAGTTTTTCATATTTTGGAGAAATATACCGAGTTAAAAAACACACACACACCAAAACACACACAATCAAACCAAAATTAGATTTCTTGAGGCAAATCCATTAACCTTTTATAACAGAGATAACCACCTACGATTTTATCTGCTTTATAAGTTAATCCGTTGGACCTCAAAGCTAGAAGAGACAATGCACAGGAGCCTATGTATAATTAGACATTAGACTACACACACTTGTATAAAAATTGTATTCGACCCCATACGCAAAAAAGCCAATTAGTAATACATTTACAATGAAGGCAACGTCACCACCATACACATTATTGTAGGCAGTGTACAACGAACACAATCAAACAATCAACTAATAATCCAATAAAGCACCAAAGCTGAAGGTAACTAGAACAAACGATTGACACCAAACAAAAAGTGCAGAATGCTCAAATCAAAAGTATTTACAACAGAACTCATGTACACTCTCCATGGTGGGGACCGCACCTCTGAGATGTACGTGGATGGAGTTAGCCTTCTCTCTTGCTCGACTCAAAGCAATACCATTTTCACACCCAAGGCCATTTCGGAAGTAGCCTATGTTTTATAACGTGTTTGTTTGTAGTCAAATTTTCATCTGATTTCCTTTAGAATCTTGTTGTTAGCGTTCAATTTTGTCTGAAAACTGTTATAAAGAGCAAAGATGGTGGCCATTTTGAGCCAAGCGAGAGAGCGCTAGACAGTGTGAAAATGTGGAGAGGGTCCGTCAATATTTTTTGAATTTCAGGGGATCACACATTAGAGTAGGCTACTTCAACCGCTGATAGAATGGGCAATGCTGGTTTAGTTGAGACTTGGTATTCAAAATAACTAGTACTGTTTCCATACACAATAGCCAAGACAGCAATTACAACATCTTTTCAACACAAACTGGTCAAAATAGCAATTACAGTCTTTTGAACAGAAACTCAAGTTCAAACAAACACTATCATAATTATTTCTGGCTAATGTCCATTTTCAATAATGAAGACAAATGTGGGTATGTTAAGGCGCGTCCATCTATTGTAACTGTACAAACGTTCATGATGATTCTTTTTTCTGTTGCTCCAGGGTCAACCAGCCAAAAGCAAATGCCGTGGAGAATGTACTGCGTAAGATTAGTTGAATTTGCCTTGTACTTCTATCGTGTGTCCACGCCACCTTTTCATGTTGATAGGAAAGTCTGCAAAGTAACACAAAAATACAATTATTATTATTATTATTATTATTATTATTATTATTATTATTATTATTATTATTATTATTATATTTAACGTCTATTATTATTATTATTATTATTATTATTATTATTATTATTATTATTATTATTATTATTATTATTATATTTAACGTCTATTCACCGAAGAGATTTCAGGCGAAAAAATTCTTGTTCTTGTTCTTCTTCTTCTAAGTAATCTAACAGAATACAACTCTATGGCAAGGAATTGATATCTCAGTGTTCCATGGATCAGTTCCTGCTCGGTTTTGTTATCCAAGGCTAGGTAATGTAATTTGTTTTGGTACATAGCTCTATGAATCCTACAGGCAGAAAAACATATTAAAACGAGTCAACCAGTCTTCAGATAAAAACCAGAAAGAGCAGTAAGTTACCTGAAACAGGTAGACAGGAAATTATGTATTTATGATGAACCCTCGCCGTTAGGTGACCCACTATTCAGATTTTCGCGACCTTGACCTGCAAGTTTCGACAAATACAATTATTAAAGAAGCACCCACTTTTAAAATAAATAAATTCATAAACAAAGTAATCTACACACACAGTTCGACTTCTTGAAATTTGCCAACACCACCACCACCACTACCAACCCCACTCTCATCATCATCATCATCATCATCATCATCATCATCATCATCATCATCATCATCATCATCATCATCATCATCATCATCATCATCATCATCATCATCATCATCATCATCATTTTCATCACCATCATCGTCATCATCATCGCAAAGCAATATGTACCTGGTGGGCCTTTACATCTTCGAATGTGAATGATGAGATCTGCGACAAGGGACAGATAATCCTCCTGTAAACAAATCAATGAAACAATAAGTCAATAGATCAACTAATGATCCAAACAATGGACATTAATATCAAGGAGTAAAAAGATGACAAAATAAATATATAAGTATTTAGTATACCAAAAAGAATGCAGCTGCATTTTGTTTTTCGTTTTGAGCCATATTCACCAACCTTATCTTCATCACAGTTTCAGTTTTGCTAAATAACACATTAATTGTCATACCAGTATCATAGAAAGAGCGCCATGTCGTAGAGTAACGTAAAAAAGAAAGAATTTTATCTGATTCGTATTCTTGGTTCAATTTGTCAGTACGAATCCTCTTCAACTCGTAGAAATCGGCGCACTTTCCGTCATTTACATCTCTATCGACGACACACCTTCTCAGAAGCCGTCGTTGCTTCAGAAAACGACTATACCAAATGCGTCATCTTCGTCGCAATCATCATCATCATCATCATCATCATCATCATCATCATCATCATCATCATCATCATCATCATCATCATCATCATCATCATCATCATCATCATTATCATTCATTTTGACTTTTCGAATATTCTTCCGCTTTTCTCTTCAACATCCTGTCTTTGGATTGTCGAAAGAAACATCATCATCATCATCATCATCATCATCATCATCATCATCATCATCATCATCATCATCATCATCATCATCATCATCATCACCATGCATACCCTCTGTTTGGACTTCAAGAAGATAAACTGCTCAAGCTGCTCGCTGGTGTTTTCTGCCAAGAATTTCTCCATCTGGTCCTCTGAATGGGGGTCTGCATAACATTTCTCTTTGGCACCAGATCTGGAAAAACAACGAACAGAATATTAATTTAAATGATCAAAGTATACGGGCAATCCTAAAAGAGAAATCCCATACTTATAACAGTTCACAACAGACAACTTGGAAGAAGAACACGTTAGCAAGTAAGATACATGTATTCGGGTACGATGGGTTAGAGTTACATCCTGTATCGGCCAGCGCCTTGAGCAGCACCTGAGCTGGAAAAGCGCTATTGAAGAGCGATTAGGTTAATTAAAACGAGTATAGGCCTATACGGTAGGTACAAGAAGCAAAATAGGGTCGGGTGGTGGTAGAGGTCGTGGGGTTTGGGGGTTTGGGGTAGCGGGTTTCTAACTCATTGATCATGCTATCCTAGAAAGGATTACACAAGACAAGAGCTTCTTGACAAGGCAAGACGTAGGTAAACATACAGTGATCCATGACTCTCATGCATGCATGCAGCGAGGACAGAGAAGAGGAGACCGAACAGAATAGAATTCCACACACAACCAACAATCCAACCAATCAACCATCCAACCCACCATCCAAGCAAACAAACAAAACCAATGCCTTAAGGCTACATGACGTGTCTGAACTGCGTAAAAACCAGCCGGCGTGCATCGTAAGTGTCTAAGGAACAGGTATTTAGGGACTTGACACAGCTACAAAACGTAGTAGCCTAGTCTCTATAGTTTATATGTGAACAGCATTCCAGCACAGTGGCGGGGCAGGCTCGGCAGGTATTAAGGGATAAATAGGTGACAATTTCTTTATGTCGACATCACTTAGGCCATGCTATTTGGAAAAGAAACATGCACAGGCGCACGTAACAACACGATCTGTCAATGGTAGCAATCTTTCTCCCTCAAATGTTTTCCTCCTGCATTTCTTTCATGCCCATCGGCAAAAAAATAAAATATTTAAAAATAAAACTCAATAAAATTACAAAAATAAACTAAAATAAAAATAATGAAAAAAAAAATAACTCAATAAAATAAATGCATCAATGCATACACCAACAATTAATAAATCAATTAATCAATGACCAGATAAATCAAAGCTTAAATTAATTTATTAATAAATAAACTCTACAAAAATCAACCGGCCAATTAACTAATTGACTAAGCAACCAACCAAACAACAATGAGATACTTACATCTGTGCCACTATCCTATCGCGGAAGGCCTGTGACTGCCAGTTAGTCATAAATTCCTCCACCATCGACATGTCGTACGCCATTATTATTTGTTTTGTTCTGTTATACAGCTACTAATCCAGGTTCAGCTCGTTTGAGCCACTCAGCCACTCCAGATCAGGCTCAAAGAACAACGTCGATCAGCGTCTAAACACATAAAAAAAAAGAATCGAATAATGAGTTACATCAGAGTCTAAACGCAGAAAAGTGTCGAACAATTAATAAATTAAATTAGCGTCTATATACAGACAAATATCGAATAATAAGTTAAATCAGCGTCTACATTAAAAAAAAAAGTATCGAACAATAAGTTAAATCAGCGTTTACATTAAAAAAAAGAAGTATCGAACAATAAGTTAAATCAGCGTCTACATTAAAAAAAAAAAAGTATCGAACAATAAGTTAAATCAGCGTCAACATTTAAAAAAAAAAGTATCGAACAATAAGTTAAATCAGCGTCTACATTTAAAAAAAAAAGTATCGAACAATAAGTTAAATCAGCGTCTAAACACACAAAAGTGTGGAACAATTAATAAGTGAAATTAGCATTTATACAAAAAAGAATTAAATAATAAGCTAAATCGAGATTTGAAATAAAAAATACAATAAAAAGTATGAAATAATAAGTTAAATCCGCGTCTAAACATTGAAAAGTATCGAATTATATCTTTCATCAGAGTCTAAATACAGAAAAGTGTCGAAAAATAAGTTACATCAGTGTCTATACTTGGTAAAGTGTCGAGTAATAAGTTACATCAGCGTCCAAACACAGAAATGAGTGGAACAATAAGTTAAATCAACGTGTAACTAAAAAAAGTAAATAAGTATCGAATAAAAAAAAATTAAATCAGGTTCTAAACACACAAAATATTGAATAATAAGTTATTTCAGGGTCTAAACACAGAAAAGTATCGAACAATGAGTATATCAGCGTCAAAACACATAAAAGTATCGGACAGTAAGGTAAATCAACGTCTAAACAACGAGACAGCTACCTACTAATCTTTCATTTTATGTCTCATAATTTCGACATTACCAAACGTAGTTTTTAGGGGTAGGAATGCAGGAAGAAAAAACAAACACAGCAACAACATCATTGTAAAAAGTCAAAATTTCTCACCGTAAGTGTAAAATGCCAAACAATCTAATTAAAAGAAAATTCTAACGCAATCCAAGACGTGTCTAAATAAAACTGTAAAAATAAGAAGAAAAAAAGGCCTATGTACACAGTTAATTAATGTTTCGTTGTGTGTGTGTCTCAACATACTGCGCTCTTAACAAACGTAATTTCAAAGCGCTCCCACTGTAAAAATACAACAACACAACATTTTTTAGCAATAGAAAGGATACAGTTTTAGCGCAAGTCAACCTACAAGTACAACGGTCTTTCAACAAGACATTTCTAAAGCACACATAGTTGATCTTCGGTGTGGTCCGTCTCACGGTTACAACATTAAGGAAGGTAGTTTTCAACACGGGTCTCAAAGTAACACTAACAGCTATACAATTCTCATACGACGTCTAACAAAGAGTCAAAGAGAAAACTTAGATGCCTAATAGCAATCTTAATTTTAAATGAGTTTTTCAACGTAGACTTAGCTTTCTTTATATCTCAGTCCAGGCAAGTCAAGATTCAATGGCGATCTCTCTGATCTCATTAAGACAAGTCTACTCACACAGGGAATCTTCGGTTCTGTTGGGTGTTTTGTCGTCATTTTCTGACGTGGGCGTGAATGTGGGTTTGAGCGTTAACCCTATGACTGCCGCACCGCCCTCATGCAGATGTTGATGTTGCGTAGTGTATCGAATAAATGTGTTGTGTTGTGTTGTGTTGTGTTGTGCAAAGGGATTAGTACAGAACACAACTGAGGTTATATTCCGTTGATCTTCTTCACAGTCTGGGCGACGGCTCCTTGTAACGTATAAAATATGGTCTAAATTCTTCTTCTTCTTCTTCTTCTTCTTCTTCTTCTTCTTCTTCTTCTTCTTCTACTTCTTCTTCTACTTCTCATTCTTCTTCTTCTTCTTCTTCTTCTTCTTCTTCTTCTTCTTCTTCTTCTTCTTCTTCTTCTTCTTCTTCGTTGTCCAAGTCTTCTCATTTTTTGCCATTCTTCTACTGCAAGCAATCTATGGCCAAGCTAAATCTTCAACTCACCCAATAACCAATTCCATCTATATATAGATATCAGTTTCTTCTTAAATCTTCATTATCCATTCAAAGATGACGACTAAAACATGATAAGTGTAAGAATTAATCTACTATTTCACGATCTTCACCATTCATTCCAAGATTCATACATGAACCTGTGTAGCATTGAAAGAGTCAAGGCAATATTATCTCACTGACCTTGATCTGTCGTTGTCGTTGCTGTATTGTTGGATTTTCTACGCCCTTCCTCGGTTGTCGAGTTCTTATCTATCGTCAATTCTCCTCCTGAAACACAGCAAAGATAAAAGCAGTTATATTTTAGGTATATGTTTACAAGTAGCAAATATGAAGGCTCGGTAGTGCATGTACGCACTCAAGGACAGAAACACAGGCATGCAAACAGACTGAGAAAGAGAGAGAGAGAGAGGGAGGGAGAGAGAGAGAGAGGTAGAGAGAGGGAGAGAGAGAGAGAGAGAGAGACTGAACCAGACCTTTTTTCCCTAGAGTGGGAAGAATTTGTTTAAGTCAAAGAATTTTGAATCAAATAAACTTGGTTCATAATGACAAAATTTGTGTTGTTTGCAGACCATGCACTGCGAATAAACTTCAAAGCATGCTGTATACAAAGGCAAACTCGATTTTTTTTTTAAAATTCAAACGCGAAAATATATACTAACAGTATTACAAACAATAACACCTTAGTTCATTAAAAATTAGACACAT
This sequence comes from Oncomelania hupensis, assembly GCA_036898135.1. NCBI lineage: Eukaryota > Metazoa > Mollusca > Gastropoda > Littorinimorpha > Pomatiopsidae > Oncomelania > Oncomelania hupensis. Next base: position 9,388 of record JBAHVR010000409.1, on the reverse strand, counting down.
ACGCAACATTGACAGTCATAACCCCGAAAACAACCACCAAAAACATGCACAGTTTGAAACCCTAAACACCAAACTTTTGCGTAGATATGTAGACCTACGAAAAAATGACAGCTTCCTCAGTCTCTTCAATGTTACTTCCTTTACCAGCAATGCTGTTACATTACTATCACTGTCATCAAAACAATACATTATGACGTCGTCAAGGAGGCGTATACCAATACAATTATATAACCCCCGTCCAACCAATTCTGAGAAAACACGCTGACGGACTGACAGACAGACAGACAGACAGACAGACACAGACACACACACACCCACACCCACACATACTGATTCTAGTTTACCGCCATATACTAAAGTGCAGCGACGGTGTAACATGACCTGAACCTGCTGTGTTCGATTACTAACAGGTAGCCTATTTTAGCCATAGGTGAAAACTTAACAGTTTAAAGATGACCCCTGGAACCCAACTATTAACTAAAAACACGGAGAGGCACGAATTCACCAGCTGGAGTTGACTAAGCTTACTTCACAGTGTTACTCCCAAGTTATGAAACCCAACTAATTACTAAAAATAGAAAGGGGCACGAATTCACCAGTTGGAGATGACCACTTCAGTTTTACTTTCAAAGTTATGAAACCCAACTATTTACTAAAATCATAAAATATTCAAACCAGAAACTGAAAATGTGCGATTTTAAGTGAAGCATGAATAAAGCTACTTAGGCCTGAGTCACAGTATGCAGTCACCACATGTTATAAACCGTGCGGTATTAATCCACATAGCGCTCTCTCACAACAGCTATAGAACAACAGATGGTGTAGATCGAAGTTAGACTTATATTTGCAACATGGGTTAAAAAAAATTGTTTTTAAATATGGAATATGGTTGTCCCTACATGACTTCCGGACGAATCAATGCAAAATTCAATGTTAGTGATGCAAAAATACAATGTTGCAACACAGGAACATGATGTCAATATATGGAATGTATGCACGACTACTGTGCGAAATCGATGTGAAATCTAACATTGACACATAAAAGATTATTACAAAAAATAATTGAAGGATTTGTTATGTTTTTTTTCCTGAGCAGAGAACGGTTCCCTTACTTAGTTCGTTAGACACAAGTTCATTTAGAATAATAAAAACATTATGCTACGGCACGTAAACTATTTGCAATGTGTAATGTATTTATCACTCTACGACTACTGCACGAATCGAAATAAAAGACAATGATGCAACATGACGGAATATTAAAGTATCAACGGATTTTCTTTAAATAGCATTGTATGTTTGTTTTTTCTTAACCGTACACAAAGTACAAGCACAATGGTATTAATTAAAATATAATGCTGCAACATGGATAATACTTTTAAAAAGCATGGAATATATTTAACGACTGCATGTACAGAATACAGAATTCATAATGACATTACATTACATTACATGATTATTGTTTTAGGTCCAGCGGACTCTTTTGAGCCAAATCAGGACCGGACAACCCCCGATCCGCATAAAAGCTGAAACAACCCTAGTGGTAAAACTGAATACTCTCCACCAGCCAGTCACTTTACAATAAAGACATCCCACGCAGGGGACGACTGAGGCTTTACCCCAACTTATCGAACCCCCGTTTACAAAAACAAAATAGAATACAAACATCATTATACACTATCAACAAAACACATACATATAAAATGCCTACATTGCTAAATAATAACATCATAGGAAGCCCTAGTGACCACCTGGCAGAAAGCGTCCAATATTCCCAAGCTGATCCAACAGACCTCATACACAAATAAGGAGTCTTGTCCCGGAAGAGTTTTCAAGAAAAAAGGTAGGAGACTGGGCTAGCGAAGAAGACGATAGCATAGCAGATTGATAGAACAGAGCAGGAATGAGAAAGAGCAAATGAGAAAGACAGCGACAGTGGGAATTTAAAGCACTAAATTTCCAGAAAGTGGGGATACTATTTATACTGAAACCTCCGGCACCCCAACGGTGGAAATTCATAATTTATTCAGCCAAATGACAATATACATTGTATATGAAAATTGCTCCCATGTCGGTAGACATCAAAACAGTATCGCAGATTGAACAAACCGAACAAAGTGATTCAAAATTGAATTTGCCTTGAGTTCAAGACAGTCTACAAGGAGACTAAGACGTTTGTGTACAAACATAATAGTAAGTTGTTGTACTCAAGGGAAATGGACTTGAAATGTAAAAACAAAAAGCGAAGGAAACAGTTGACCACAGTTTCAGATCATCTGTGTGATGTAGTGAGAAATGCGCATTAGGATAAGTAAGTAACCAAGACAACCCTTATTACTCAACACGCCAATGATCAGTTACGCTCATTTGGGGGGGGGGGGCGAGGGATGGCGTTGCTTGGGTTGGAGAGAGCGTTGGGTTTGCGTGGGTTTGGGTGTGTGTTACACTCCGTTTGATGGTGGTGTTTTCAATCAGTAGTAGATTCAGCCCCAATGCGTGAATGCTCCTGATGAGTGTAAGCTCGGATTCGATTATCCACGTAACCCGTTCAATCAGCATACAAGTCACTGAGTCTTCGTATGAAATTTTCCACTTTTATTCAGCACACATCAACATCTGCATACAATTTCTCAACTCAACTCCCAACAACACACAGAGCATCGAATATATAGTTTTTCTCTAGTCCAGAACACGGTGGAACGATCGAGTATGACGCAATTTAGCAATCGCTTTAGACTTCGTCATCACTGTCTTACGTCATACATCTTTCCTTTCTGTCCAAGCATGTTCTCAAAATTTCTACGCCCTCTCGCGAAGCTTCTATTGACAGTAAACAGGCAAATCTAGAGAATTCTCCAATAATATCGACCAACTAAAATTATCAACGTTATACAAAGCTTCCTCTAACCACAACGCAAACTCAAATCAAAGGTAAATAAACTCTATTATTGAATACTTTGCAAATCGAAACGATTAGATCTATCGTGCGCGTTTCAGACATACTATCCTTCGCGTTTCAACGTAACAGTGTGATTTCTAAGGTAATGAGATTGTGTATTTATGTGTGTGTGCGTGCGTTTGTGAAAGAGAGAGAGAGCGTGAGAGAGAGAAAGAGAGAGAGAGAGAAAGAGAGAGAGAGGAAGATGGATGGGTAGAACACAGGAGCACTACGCAAGTAAAATTGATCCGCGATAGCGAAATAAAAGAGCATCCTCGAGAGCATAGCGGTAGCAAGAGTATCGTACAGCCCAAGTATCATAGCTAGACGGGCGGAATCAGACGGAAGATTACATGTGCGTTCTTACGAGGTTTGAGAATAAGCCGTTTGAGCGGTCCATTCGTTTGGCCACAGACGCCCTCATTTTAACCTACACATAAGCGTAAAGGGGACAACGCCGTCTGGTAGTTGGTAGATGAAATCAAAGTACGTTCTTTGATTAAATTTCCCCGGACACTTAGCGTATAGGGGAACGCCGTCAGTTCAGTGAATAGATTACCGTCCCCGGACACATAAGCGTATAGGGGACTTGTATGGATCATAGCCGTTGTTATAAGATGACATGGAATCGTAGTAAGAGTTCTTTTGCTATAGAATATCGTGTGAAGAGGGAGCGCGAAGCGCTGCTGCAACGTCCAGTAGGAAGATAAGTAGTATCAGTAGATCAGCAAAGGATTGTCAGAGGAAGAGTAGGGTGCCAAATAATGCCAGGCAGAGGCGCCAAGGGATGGAGGTATGGAGGCCAGCTGGGAGGGTAAGGTATGGGCGATAAAAATGGATATTATGGCTGAAAAATTATTTTTATATGAATGACAGACCAGGTCTGCCAGGCTATTGATAGGTCAGTCATCTGTTCACACCCTTCCTATTTATAATACAAATGGCTGGGTGTTATCTTATGGAACGTGAAAAGCGTCAAATGCACGCCTTGTCTTGTCTTGCCGTATATGCCCACAATCAATCGAGTTGATCATTATCGCACTTTTTACCAAGGTGCATGCTGGGTGTGTTCTTGTTACCGGCACTCACCGGTCTAGGACACGAGTTAATTGGTGGAAAACTGTCACGTGAAACTATGCAAGCGCAAATGCATGCATGTACCTACGAGTCACATTAACACTAGGAATTGGAAATATCCGGAAATACGTTCTATGTACCGAACTAATATAATATAAATTGACCACTAATTTACAATGTAACCCTCGCCCCCCCCCTCCCCTACCCGCCAACCCCTTTCCCAACCCTCCCTTCCCAACTACTCCCCACCTCCCAATTAAATGTTATAATAATTTACTTTAGTTTGTCTGTACATAATATAATAATTATCTTCCATCGCGCGAACCACGGTCTACAATATGGCCACAGTGAAAAGCTTATGATAGCTACACGCGTTTTGCGATGCTTTTTCCGTTCCATGTTTTTGTCATTCTTCTTCATTAACATACGGCGTGCAGTTTTGGCGTGCAATTGCGCTTGCGCAGTTTGGCGTGCACGTTTCCACCAATCAAGTACTAAATGCGCGTGCATTTGCCAGTGCAACTGCGTGTACATTTGTGCTTACAGTTTGGCGTGTAAGTTTTCGACCAATCAGCTACTAGATGGGCGCGCAATTGCCTGTGCATTTTCGACTTGACGCTTTCCCCATTCCATATTATCTACCGCTGCGCAATCGAAGATCCACTTCCATTTTTCTATCGCGGATCCATTCTACTTGGGTAATGCCCCTGTGGGCAGGGTGAAGTGGACATCCGTTATCAGAAGAGGGAAAAGAATACAGACACCGATTTCACATTTCAAAAATTCAAACTGTCGATCGGTTGTGACCAGGTTTGGTGCGCGCAGGCATAAGCTCCCCGCGAATAGATGAGCGTTCTATTTCCTTTCAGCACTGATCCACAGCATTCAAGACAAAATTAATCGACGTTCATCCCATTTCATTTGACACGTGCGTGCTGACGTCCTTAAAAAACGAGGCCAGCAGAAACATCATCAATTATCAATCTATCACAGAGTGCAGTCGATCAAATGCATATCTGATGCACAGAACATTTGAGACAGCTGTGTAGCCTACTCCAAGACAGGCGTCATCTGTACAACATAACAAACTCTGTATGATTGCATGTAAAAGTCATCTTCAACGCTAAAATTTGACTTGACAATCCTACTGGCATTTGCGCAATGTGATGATTCAACCCTTGCTTGCCTAAGCTGGCCACACTAAAGAGGTGGCATGAGAGCACAGCTGGTTCCTATCCTATCCTATCCTATCCTATCCTATCCTATCCTATCCTATCCTATCCCGTAACTCGGAGGTCGTAGGGGCACCACAGATGATCGTTTAACCAGCGTACTCCATCTTTCCCTGTCCCCAGCAACCCTGATGATTTCGCTCAGTGTCAAACCAGTCCATTCTCGAATGTTGTCCTCCCACCTCTTTTTCGGTCTCCCTCTTCTTCTACCCCCTTGCACTGTGCCTTGCAGGATGGTCTTTGCAAGACCTGATGATCTGGTGACGTGGCCATACTATCGGAGTTTCCGTTTTTTTCACCACTGTGAGCAGGTCATCGTGCTGTCCAATGGCTTGTGTGATGGCAAGTCGGACTTCGTCGTTGGTGATGTGCTGGGTATAGGAAATGCCCAGAAGTCTTCTGTAGCACCTCATCTCCATGCTTTGTATTCTTCGTTGTAGATCTGCTGTGAGGGTCCATGTTTAGCAAGCGTATAGGAAGATGGAGATGACAAGGGAGCGCTGGTTTCCTATACTGAAGGTTGCGGGTTCTAACCTTTGCATGGGGACGAACGTATGTGACTTGGGTATTAGTCTTTTCAAGTCACCGAGGGTTTCCTCCATTATACACCGGGTTTTCCACCCTCAATACAATACAATACAAGGTTATTGCTTTAGGTCCAGTTTCCACCCTCCCGTCAATAATGGTAGACACAGTGGACAACGTCAATCTAACCATTTTTCAAACATTAACTTTGCTACGATTTTTCGTAATAATAATTAATAAGTCCTACAACGTGAGGCCCTGTTAGGGTGACACGTCGTTTGATGGTGCATGGCCTAGCACGGTATTGCTATTCTAATTCTAATATAGAAGACTTCCACCAGTTGAAAAAACTTACAGTAATAAGCTACAAGGTTGCCCTAGTCAAATGTGTTACGTTGAAACGAACGAAAGTGTGTCTAAAGCGCGCACGATAGATCTAATCGTTTCGATTTGCAAAGTATTCAATAATGGAGTTTATTTACCTTTGATTTGAGTTTGCATTGTTGTTAGCAGAGGCTTTGTATAACGTTGATAATTTGCGAAGTTTCTGGATCTGCGTGTTTACTCTTGATAGAAATTTCCGGATGGATATCGAAGGTCGTGAATGTTCCCGGAAGTAGAGAAAATGTGTAATGACGTAAGCCAGTGATGACGATCTTTAGTTCGATTGGTGGCAGTACGTCATTTCTACCATGTACCATATTGTTCCAGAAAAGAGAGAGGTTATTTAATCGTGTGCCGAGTCGCTGTTGGGAGACAGTAAAGTTGTTGATAGTGATTTGGAAAGTTGCTGTGAAAGTTGTTGAGTTGAATTGAGAATTGTATGCAGTTGTTGATGTGTGCTGAATAAAAGTGGAAAACTTCATACGTCGACTTTGTGACTTGTACGCTGTTTGGACGGGCTGTGTGAATAAACGAATCTGAGTTACACAACTATCAGGAATTCAAGCATCGGGGCTGAATCAGATACTGATAGAAAACACCAACATCAAACAGTGTGTAACATTTTGGGGGTCAAGCCGCGATTCACGCCATAGCCAAGGGTTCAACTGCTACAACAAGCGAGTCAACGTTACGAGAGGCAGTCATCGAGGGTAGCCGCCAACGAGTTGCGTCGAGAGGGGCCAACATACTGGGACTACATCCGATAGGTTCGGGTTGACTGCAAGGGCGTGTAGTCGCTGAAGAGTTGCTTCGTGAGCGAACAACAAGTCGGGACTACGTGGCTGCCGCAAGACTACGTCAAGGGACAGTCTCGGAGCTACATCGCCAGTGTTACAGCGAGCGTCGAGCGGACGTCGCGTCTACTTCAGCACAGGAGCGTATACATCAACACCAGCGTGGTGCAGCGTCGCATACGACGAGGACAGCGGGGCCTGCGTCAGCGAAAGCGACTAGTGACAAGCATCAGCGCTACTGCAGAAAGCGTGCTGTTCTAGAACAGTCTAGAAAGGTACAGCATAGTCAAGAACTTTCCAGAAAAAAAAAGAACTCTACAGTCAAGAACTTTCTAGAAAAAGAACTGTACAGAAAAGAACTTTCCAGAAAAGCATCAAGATGGCTGACTTCTGGCAGAAAGGGGTTGAACTAAATCTAAAAGGAAAACAGCTGACGGAGTACGTCAAGTCTCAAGAGAGAATATGGCGTGAAGAAAGAGAAATAGAATTAGAACAGAAGCGTCTGGAATTAGAAGAGCAGCGACGCCGAGAAGAAAAGGAAGAACAGCGTCGCCGAGAAGAAAAAGAAGAGCAGCGGCAAGAAAGAGAAGAGCAGCGTAAAGAAAGAGAAGATGAGCGCAGGCGTGAGGAAAGAGAAGCTGATCGGCAGTTCCAACTAGAGTTGGCGCGCATCCAGCAACAGCAGCATGCGCCACAAGTTATCAGTGACAACACGGCTCCAAAATTGCCAGCTTTCGTCGACGGGAAGGACCAGATCGACAGTTATTTGGCGAGATTTGAAAGGTTTGCCAAAAGCTCTAACTGGCAACCTCAAGACTGGGCGATTCGACTAAGTGCACTTCTGACGGGAGAAGCACTCGACGTCTACACCAGATTGTCGGACGATGACGCTAAAGACTACGACGTCTTGAAAGAGGCCCTATTGCAGTGCTACAACTTTACAGAGAAGGGCTACCGTAAACGCTTCCGTGAATGCCGGCCTAAGTCAGGCGAGACGCCAAAGCAGTTTGTGGAGCGCCTGTCGTCATATCTACACAAGTGGGTGGAGTTATCAGGCGAAACGAAGTCTTACGACAGTCTCCATGACCTGATCGTGAAGGAACAATTTCTCAATGCCTGTCACAAGGACTTAGCGACCCACTTAGAAGAACAAAAGCTGCAGACGCTTAAAGATGTGACTGAGGCTGCTGAAAGATATCTCATCGCTCATGGGAAAACCCTGGGGCCACCCAGCGCGACGAAACATTTTCAGAAGACTGGAAACCATGTGAACCAGATCCAGGGAAGCCAGACGAGCCAGAGACAGACAGACTCCACGCCTCCTCCCAGGGAAGGGCATTCAAGGGGCTGTTTCACCTGCAACGCTACAGACCACAGAGCGGCTAACTGTCCTCAAAACAAAAGTAGCGGACAGCGGAGCAGTACGGACAATTCAGCGGCGGGCAACCGGCAGAGGCGGTTCTCCAATCAACGGCAAACCAGTAGATCTGACCATCAAGTGTGCGGCGGGAGCGTCATTCTTCCGAGTGAGACCGAGCGCACAGCTACCCCTGCGGACGTGCAAGAGTGCATGACTGATGGCCAACTTCTCCTTGCCAACGGAAAAACCATCCCCGTCGTCGCCAGCGCAGCTGTGACCGTCCAGAACATGCCTGTTTCAAAGGGACGCGTCGGAAATCATGAAGTGACTGTCTTAAGAGACTCTGGCTGTAGTGGGGTCATCGTCAGAGAAGACCTAATCGCTAAAGAACAATTCACTGGCGATTCTAAATGGACACTCATGGCCGACAGCAAATGTGTGAGAGCGCCAGTTGCGAAGATTCATGTCAACACCCCTTTCTACATAGGCGAAGTCGAAGCGGTTTGCCTGAAGAAGCCGCTGTATGATTTGATGATCGGGAATATCGACGGCGCGAGACGACCCGACGACCCCGATCCAGAGTGGAGTCCTGCCTCAACCCAACGCGTCGAAGTTGTGGAGGAGGATCCATTGCCGTTTCCCGATGGAGACCTTACAGAGCTGCTACGGGACAATGTGGTTACTCCGGCTCAGCCCTGCCGACCAGAGATCGTCAGTGCTGTTACTACCAGGGCCCAGGCCAAGAGAGACAAGATGTCTACGCCACTGAAGGTCGCCGACAACTCCAAAGCTGCCATCGTGGACAGAGATAAGCTGATCCAGCTCCAGGAAGCTGATAGCACTTTAAACAAGTACAGGAACCGCCAAGACCACGTGACCAAGGGCAATGGCACGGTCTATTTTGAGGTGAAGGCCAAGATCCTGTACAGAATCTTCCAGCACCCGAGGGTCAACGGAGGTAAACCACTACGTCAAGTACTGGTACCATTACCCTTAAGGCGCCAGGTGATGGAAGTAGCGCATGACTCAATTATGGGAGGTCACCTAGGCATTAGGAAGACGTCAGACAGAATCCAGGCGG
>JBAHVR010000408.1:0-50000 GCA_036898135.1 Oncomelania hupensis | reverse complement strand
GATAAAACCACTGTGACCTTTGGAGCCCGTGCAAAATTTATAGTTATGGAATTATTTTGTTGTTGCCAATCAATGAGTACAGAATGTATTAATCTATGTATAGGTCTTGTATAATATGACATAATATAAGTTGTGAGTCATACACTTTTAGGCATAATCGTAGCCAACAACCTCATTTGGCATTCACATACAGAAAGTCTTTGTAAAACTCTCTCAACAAAACTATTTATGTTGTCTAAGCTTCAATCTATCATAAGTGCAGTTGCCCTCCCAAAACTATTTTTTTTATAATTCTCATATTAAAACTCACATTGATTTTGCATCAATAATATGGGACGGCTGCCGTGATTCTTTCTCTCCATGTTTGTCTGTCTCTGGTTGTCTGGCTGTCTCTCTATCTCTGTCGCTTTCTCTGGCTGCAAGTCTGTTTTTCTCTCCTCTCTCAATTTCAATATAATAATTATGATCATATTAGGTAAGGCTGCTTCGCTCCCTTGTCATCTCCATCTTCCTATACGCTTGCAAAACATGGACCCTTACAGCAGATCTACAACGAATAATACAAAGCATGGAGATGAGGTGCTACAGAAGACTTCTGGGCATTTCATATACCCAGCACATCACCAACAACGAAGTCCGACAGACCATCACACAAGCCAATGGACAACATGATGGTATGCTCACAGTGGTGAAAAAACGGAAACTCTGATGGTAAGGCCACTTCACCAGAGCATCAGGCCTTGCAAAGACCATCTGGAAAGCACAGTGCAATGAGGCAGAAGAAGAGGGAGACAAAAAGAGGTGGGAGGACAACATTCGAGAATGGACTGGCTTGATACTGAGCGAAGCCATGAGGCTTGCTGAGGACAAAGAAAGATGGAGTACGCTGGTTAAACGATCATCTGTGGTGCCCCAACGACCTTCGAGTTACGGATTAGGATAGGATAGAGGATAGGATATGATCATGTTTATGTTTAAAGTTCAAAACACAATTGCATCAAAATATTTAAACCGATTAATTATTATCAAAATCATCAAATGTGTACCATTTCATAGACTAGTTAAATTCTTCCTAAACCATGAAATGATTGATTGAGAAGAAGAACGCAAACAGTTCTAGATATGATCTACGACGCCTTTAATCACAATTAGAGCATTATCTATGTTTTATATACGCGGCCATCTATATATTTATGCTAATCTGTCAGAAATGGGAAGGCTTGCGACCAAAATACTCATCAACATTCGCCCGCGGTCGTAATAGTTTTTGCGAGCTTGACAACATTGGCGGGCACGAGCGATAATGAACGATAGGAAGTAAGGGGAGATGATCGACAGCATGTTAACCCAACAAGCAGACGATCCGTGAAATTGATCACCCACAGCTATCGACCCAAAGGGGAAGGGAAGCACGTCTGGGACTTATGGAACCTGGCCATCGTTAACATCGTTAAATGCGCATGTTTGTTGCAATTCTCTCCCCCTACCCTAACTCATACTCTTGTCTGGGAAGGGTTTTTTACAATTTCATCCACCCAATTATTTCCATTGCACCCAACACTCCCCACTCCCATCTCGACACACACCCACGCGCACACACGCACACCCACACGCACACACACACACTCTCACTCTCTCTCTCTCAAGTGCGCCCAGCACCGCTTACTCTTTTACACTTGGAAAATAAAATTCTTAGTTTTTCTTACCTTACCTTACCTTATCCTATGTTATGTTATGTTATCTTATCTCAGCATATCTTATCTATCACTCCACACACATGCACCTCCTCTCTTGGTCACTTTTTGCCGATCCGTTGCTGGCTAAACCAAAGAACAATCTAGGTCTTTTGCTCTGTCAATACCCACGCTGTGTTAACATGGGCAGTGCGCGCCCTCTTTGCGTTGTTATGCTTTACTGGATGTTGTATTACAATAAAGCGTGACAGGAGAACAGCTGGCCTTTACCCTTGTAGTAGAAGTAAAGCATCTTCCATCTCTAACAGAACGGCACAATACGGCGTTATGTCCCTTGGTGGACGTAGTCTATTTCTTGTATCGTCTCCCACTATCACGTTTTGTGATGAACTAAAACCAAGGGTACACAATATTAGTTCGGAGTTCTCATCGCACCCCAGTAGGGTAATTCGGGGCAAAGCGCCCCCTTGAAGCAAGAATTGCAATAGCTCCCGCCATTGATGTGCCTAGCAGCTCGAAATAAGCTTAAACCATATATATACGTCATAGCTACAAAATATGACAAAAATTCGCATATGGCAAATACAAGTAAATACACAGAGTTAAACAAGTTGGTTTTTTTAATTGACCTTTTTGACCCAGGTGTAAGGCAAAACGCCTTTCTCCATGGGGTAAAACGCCTTTCTCCATGGGGTAAAACGCCTGCTAATATAGCCCACCATTACAATTATGAGAATTTCTTATTTTTAATTAAATAAAAGGTTATGAATTCCTTACCTAAATCAATTAAAACCTAATTAAGCTGAAAGCTCCTCATGACACAGGGCAAAGCCCGTGAATATTGATACTGATCTTTACCGTTAACAAAACAAGAACAGTGGGGCGAAAAAACACTGACAATTATGTCAACACATGTATTTTTAAGGAAGAGGAAAATGACTAAAACAAATTATTGTCCAGGCATGCCCTGCCATTCATGAGAAAAATCAAATGAAAACTTCTTGTTCTGTCAATAATGAGTGAAATCAACTAAAACAAAGTGTCCTGTAATGCCATGTCATTAATGTGCACAATGATTAACGGCTTTCAATTTATTTTGAGAGAGCGGAAGAGCTGGACCTAAAGCAATAATCATGGTACTGTAATGTAATGAGCGAAAGAGAGAGAGATAGAGAGAGAGAGAGAGAGAGAGAGAGAGAGAGAGAGAGAGAGAGAGAGAGAGAGAGAGAGAGAGAGAGAGAGAGAGAGAGAGAGGCTGTGTGTGTTGTTACTGAGTACTCGTATGTGAAGTTTGGCAAGGAAATGATTATTCCCTTGAAACGAGTGAAAGTTTTCCCGAACAGCAAGCAATGGATTTCCGGTGTAACATCCCTATCTGCCCCCAAGCTGGAAGTGTCCCCCGAGGGACACTTTGGTGTCCCAAACTGTCGGATATTCCCCACGTACTGCATTTGTCCCCCATCAAACTCTAAAATCGTCCCCAATGTCAAAGGTGCCCCCACTGTTTTTCACCCTATCGACACCCCCTTCCCCGTCAAAGTGTGATTCTGCATGAGAAGTTAAGTGCTTTATCTTTTTTGGGGCTGTGTTTGCAATAGTTTGCTGATTTCGATGTTACAGTGTACGTTATTGATTTTTTTGGGGGTGTGGGGTGTGGGGAGGGGGAGATGTGGGGGTGTGTACGCGCGCTTTTTTAATTTACTGCGGTGTATATGTGACCTGGGTAAAAAAATATCTTGATTGATTCAATGCAAGGTAATATGCCATGCGACTTCCTTTGAGTACATACGGTTAGATACTCTCTCAAGTCCACACATACAGGGAGAGAGAGAGAGAGAGAGAGAGAGAGAGAGAGAGAGAGAGAGAGAGAGAGAGAGAGAGAGAGAGGGAGAGAGAGAGAGAGAGAGAGAATGGATTAATGAATTAACATTGCGGCTCCCAGACAAGTACTCACTAATGTTTCTGATTTGAAACCATGGTCCTCATTTTTAAACATCATCATTGTTACGTTGAAACGCGCACGATGGTGGTACGTGTGAGACGCGCACTATAGATCCGGACGTTTTATTTTGCAAAGCATTCAATAACAGAGTGTATTTACCTTTGATTTGACTTTGCATTGTTGTTAGAAGAATTTATTTATTTATATTTATTTAATTTAACGTCTATTCACATCTGTGATATTAGACAATGTTAGAAGAAGCATGGTATAATGTTGATAATTTTCGTTGGTCGATATTATTGGAGAATTTTCTAGAGTTGCTTGTTTACTATCGATCGAAGCGTGTGGATAGATCTGGTAGTAGCTGCGAGATGGTTCTAAGTTGTATGACGTAAGACAGTGATGACGAACTTTATCCGGATTGGTTGTAAGGCGTCACGCTCGAACATTCGAACGTTCTCTCGAGTATAGAGAGACTTTATATGCACCGCACTGTTTCAGTTGAAAAAGAGAGAGAAAGTGAAAAGCGATTGAGCGATTGTATGCAGTTGTTGATGTACGCTGAATAAAGTTGGAAAACTTCATACGACGACTCCTGCCTTGTTGCTGAGTGAACAGGTTGCGTGGATAAACGAATATGAGTTACACTTATCAGGAGAATTTACGCATTGGGGCTGAATCAACTACTGATAAAAACCAACGAATGTAACACTCGTTCTCATCGAAAGAAAAGCCCCTGTACATATCGATGGTATATCGTTGCCATGGGATTTGGCGAGTGGTTTTAACTTCTGTGATGTTTTGTAAACATTTGTTTTTGTCACTGTATACCAAAGTCATCCAATCGGAAACAGCTGAAGATATGCAGAGAGCTTTAGATATGTTGGATATTGGATGTACAAGCTACACTCCTATATTTTGATTAATTTGCTCTTTGTATTAACTTTGTAGAAACACAATTTATGATTTTTCCCGAGGTGAGTTTAGAAAGCTACCGGTGTTATGGTTTTAAAATGAAATGCTTGAAAATGTATGGGAATATAAACATTTAGGCACTGTTTTTAATTATCACAATAGATTTCAACAGAATTTAAAAGCCCAGAGCTTCTCAGCCGAATGTGCGAATTTCTGACTTAAAAAATGTAGAACATTAGATTTTCAACTCGATATCCAGCTAGAGCTTTTAATAAAATGTATTAACCAATTTCATTGTATAACTGTGAGGTATGGGCTCATTAAAATCTGGATATATGAATAGATTTCAATTAAAAATCTTGAAAGTGATACTTAATGTGAAAACTAGCACGCCGACAGGCATGGTTTTGGGTGAATTTGGTTCTCTCCTTGTTTCCTTAGATGTTAAATGCAGGTTGCTTTTTTAAATTTTTTATAAACTGTGTATCAATTGCTGTAACTATTTCACTAAAATATCATTGCTAATGTTTCCTCTGTGTTATTTATTTATTGCTTTTAAAAAAACTCCGGTTAAAAACTACCTGAGTTAGCTGTTCTTTACTAAACAATCTTGGCCTACCTTTTATATGGACAAACGGTTGTAATTATTTTTTGAATTATTTTAAGACTTTGGTCATACAGCGCTTGATAGACCAGTTCTTGCAAATATATTTGACCACAAAAGCTGTATTACATCCTATTCCTATCCATATCCTATCCCGTAAGCGCGAACTTGTTTTTTCCAACCTAGTTCCAGTCATTCGCCGAAAAAGGCAATTACCGAAGTAGAACGAAGCTCTGCGAGTCGAGCGAAGCTATCCGATGTTTTACGAACGAAGGCTGGCAGCACTACGTGAAACCACAGGCTGGGAAGTCTCGTCTTTCGTAGGCCTCAATTACATACTATACTGCGGTACGTACGTATGTAGGAGGCCCACGAGTTTACAAAGACGAAAGAAAAGACTTCAGAGCCTGTGGTGAAATATCCGTGCATAAAAATAGCCGCTGTTGCTTCTAGATCTAATTCTTTCTCGATCTGCACAGCTTCAAGCTGTAAGTCAAGTCGAGATTCGCATTTTGAAGCAGTTAGTATTATTATTATTTTATGATGATTAATATATTGACACAAATAGTAATAAAGAGTAAAAGTAATACATAACACATAATGCGCACATACAACGATTTCACATCTATATAAACAATAAAACCATGACAAAACTTCAAAGCGCTATGGAAACGTTGGTGTCCCTTCAGCCCAAGGCAAAGCAAGTTTATAATGGTCTCAAAAAACAGTGACATTTTTATTGCAAGCACCAAAGCAATTATTTATTTAACTAATATTATTCTTTTTAACTGATACAGTAAATGTGTTATATGTATTTCAATGATATGTATTTTAATGAGAAACACGTATTTAAAAAAATGTTGCGTACGTGGCAGGCAGAAATTTTCATAAATCATCTAAAAACTTTGGTAAATCTATAAGAAAAAATAACCAGTAACACCATCTGAATATTTCGGGTTACACCCAACTTCAGCAAAAACAAACAAAACGTCACTGACCATATTTACACCATTGAGCATGCACAGCAGCACACTATTCTTTTTTTCTTTTTTTTAAAAGTAGGAATAATAATAATAATAATAATAATAATAATAATAATAATAATAATAATAATAATAATAATAATAATAATAATAATAATAACAAACAAATAATAATAATAATAATAATAATAATAATAATAATAATAATAATAATAATAATAATAATAATAACGAAACAAATAAATAAATTAAAGTTTTAACTAAATAACTATACTACTACTACTACTACTACTACTACTACTACTACTACTACTACTACTACTACTAGCGAAGTTGTGGTCTTGATTTTGTGGTCCTGATTCGGCTCTTTGCAGTCCGCTGGACCCTATAAGCAATGAATAACTAATTAGCTATTAATTTAACTCTGATCTCGAGTTGTCTTGATTTTATGGTCCTGATTCGGCTCTTTGCAGTCCGCTGGACCCTGTAAGCAATGAATAACTAACTAACTATTAATTTAACTCTGATCTCGAGTTATAAAAAAAAAATTCGCTTAGCCTACTCGTCCTTCTCCGGAAATTTAAAGATTCAAATATTATAAAGTATAGGCCTAAATATTAATTATTAATTGGAATAGATATACTGTAATTTATACATTTATTTACGTATAAAACAAACAATACATGTCTAATAATTATATTCAGCTAGTGAGCTTCTTTGCTGCGCGAAGACTGACTTCTAATATATAATGTACATTAAGCCTATGTATACTGTATAACAGTGTCTACTTGGTTCTAGGCAGGAAATGGGGAATGGTATTATTAGTCTATTGCTGAGAACTAACAAAATGCAAATCAAGGATCGCAACTATTAACTATGATCGATAATAAAAAAAAGTATACCGTTGCGAAATGCTAATCTGTGTAAATCGAACAGAATTAGAAGCAACAGGGATCATTTTTAATGTCAACTAGTCGTCGTCATGCAGGCATCATCTCGTAACAAATCGGAGAGCTTCGTTCGACTTCGGTGATTGCCTTTTTGGGCGAATGACTGGAACTAGGTTGGAAAAAACAAGTTTGCATCCCGTAACTCGAAGGTCATAAGGGCACCACATATGATCGTTTAACCAGCGTACTCCATCTTTCTCTGTCCTCTGCAACCCTCATGGCTTCGCTTAGTGTCCAGCCAGTCCATTCTCGAATGTTGTCCTCTCGCCTCTTTTTCTCTCTCCATTTCTTCTGCCTCATTGCACCGTGCCTTACAGTTTGGTCTTTGCAAGGCCTGATGCTCTAGTGACATGGCCATACCATCGGAGTTTCCGTTTCTTCACCACTATGAGCATGTCATCGTGTTGTCCAATGGCGTGTGTGATGGTCTGTCGGATTTCGTTGTTGGTGATGCGCTGGGTATAAGAAATGCCCAAAAGTCTTCTGTAGCACCTTATCTCCATGCTTTGTATTCTTCGTTGTAAATCTGCTGTGAGGGTCCATGTTTCGCAAGCGTATAGGAAGATGGAGATGACAAGGGAGCGCAGCAGTCTTACCTTGGAATGCAGACTGTGTCACGAGAGGTGAGTTTGGACACTGCAGTAAGTCTTCTTGCCTTAAACATTCATCCTTCTTTGCCCTTTTTAACTTAAAGTCGATGCCTAGCAGACGACAGCAGTTAGGATTGTTCTAAGCATATGTAGGGTAAATCTTCACTAGGTAGGCCATGGCATAATCCAGCTGACATATATCCGTCATCCCCCGCGCCGCCGCAAAGGATCACGGGATATCGCGCACTTCAGCTGACCACAGCGTTAAGGTAACGTCAATCTTTGTTAAAACCTCACCCGAGAGGCACACGCTGAAAGATCTCTCTCAGAAGACTACGCAGTTGACGGGTGAAATTTATTCATCGCAGTATAGCCATAGCCTGACATTGTCAAAAAGGTAAATGATCGATCTTTTGTTTCACCGTGATTTATTGATATTATTATTGGATTATGCTTGTGAAATCTTGCCATGTTTTATAATTGTGAATGTTAGTAAACCTTTGCTTGACCACGTGGCTGACCCACGCGACTGGTTTTCGACACCACGAGGTAGCCCCCTCTGACCAACTGTTGTTCCTCCTACTTGTATTATGGCAGACCAGTGGCTGTACTGGAGAAGGTGTATATTATTAATTACTTCTCCCTGTGTTTATTTTAGCCAGGATATATATATATAACTAGGGTATTTTCATAGTGAGACTGGCTTCTTCCTAATGTGAACTTCTCAACGGGTATCTTTGTGACTACCCATGCAGTACATATGGACTGCACTTAGTGTAGTCTATGCATTCAGGACCAAACCTCCTCTGATGAGATCTTTGGTAAAGATCGAAATGCGTCAGGAGAACCAGGCTCTTTGAATGCAATTCTACTGCTTTTTGAGCTCTTTTAGCTCAATGAGAAGCACATGGAATTGAAAGTCACTATGTCTCACTTTTGTCCACCTTTGAGAGCAGGATAATTATTTTTCTTGTTTAAATTAACTTGCCTCCCTTGGCGTGTTTTTATTCCTTGTTCCTTAATGGTTGCTGTACGGTGCTAGCCATTTAGAGAGAATTTATAATAAATTTTATAATTATTTGAAAACCATTTTCAAAGTAATTCTCTCGGTCGGCCCTGGTAACTAGGGTATTTTCATAGTGAGACTGGCTTCTTCATAATGTGAACTTCTCAACGGGTGTCTTTGTGACTACCCATGCAGTACATATGGACTGCACTTAGTGTAGTCTATGCATTCAGGGCCAAACCTCCTCTGATGAGATCTTTGGTAAAGATCGAAACGCGTCAGGAGAACCAGGCTCTTTGAATGCAATTCTACTGCTTTTTGAGCTCTTTTAGCTCTATGAGAAGCACATGGAATTGAAAGTCACTATGTCTCACTTTTGTCCACCTTTGAGAGCAGGATAATTATTTTTCTTGTTTAAATTAACTTGCCTCCCTTGGCGTGTTTTTATTCCTTGTTCCTTAATGGTTGCTGTACGGTGCTAGCCATTTAGAGAGAATTTATAATAAATTTTATATATATATATATATATATATATATATATATATATATATATATATATATATATATATATATATATATATATATATATATATAATGATGGAGATTCCAGTGGATTACGGACGTAGAAGATTGTTCGTCTCTTATCTGTATAAGTGGAGACGATCTCACTGAGGGCTGTTTCTGCCAACAGTGAGACGCTCTGCACACCCTTTGTAAACAAGGCGTTGCAGAAACTCGTCTTATGTTTTGCAGACGAGCAGGCTTGGTCCGCAGCAGGAGATAGACCCCACAGAGAGTCATCCCCGACACGCGGCCTGTAATAGAGCAGAGAGCACTGAGCTCCAATAGCTCAGTAGTCAACAAACAAGACGAGGAAACAACAACACCGCACCTCGACGCTTAAGCTAAGTCCATAGAACAAGTGCACGAACACTGATCTATAGGGACTGTGCGGTAGTCCACTCTTCCCAAAAATGAACATTAGGCAAAACCAGAACAAAGCCCATATGCCCAGATGTCAGATGCCCTTGCTGTAATGAACTGGCTAGTTTTAACTCTGCCTATTACTATTCAGCCTTGTGTAGTCATTGTAACATTAGAGAGTTAAGGTATTACACAGCCAGCAAGTAAATTACACAGCAGGCCACACACGGCGAGCCAGCCACACACAGCGCAGCGAGTCAGCACTTGAGCTTTGAATCTGACAGTTTTAACCAATCAGAAGCAGGCTAAGTGGGTAGAGCAGTTCTGACTGTGTCAGATCTTAGCGCAGTTTGAATCAGTCATGTGTGAGACGAGGTAGAGTCAACATCTCCACAGCTAGAGAAATCTCTTCACTCATAGACCAGGAAGCAGGACTTAGGAATCTTAGAATTCTCTCAAGTCATCACGGGCCTGAACTTGTCAAACAGGTAAATGAACACCCTTCTGTTTCATCGTGATATATTTATATTATTGTTGAAATTATGTTTGTGGAATTTGCTATGCATAAATGTGAATTGTTAATCCGAATTTGCGTGACCATGTGGAAAAGCCGAACACGTGGCGAAACACGACCGGTTGCGCCGCCATGTTGCATCCCGTACGGAACCACTGTTGTTTAACTTATATGTATGTTTGCAGACCAATGGCTGTACCACTGAATGTTTATATTATTATTAATCCTGTATGTGTATAGTTAGCCACGGTTGATATTTATGTATGTATAGGAATTTAGAGTGAGATTCCAGTGGACCCCGGAAGTAGCAGAATGTTCGTCGCTTATGTATAGAGATGTGGAGCTATCACTGAGGGCTACTTTGGCTTTCAGTGAGACGCTCTGCACAAACCGATTATTCAGGGTTGTGCAGAATTTCGTCTCTTATATTACAGACGAGCAGGCGAGCTATCCTGTGCACCCCACTCCACAGAAACGACGAGTTGGTTGAGGAGCCTCTACCGCACAAGTCGGAAAGAGCTACCCGGAAAAACACCCTGTCAGACCCCACAGCGTGGCAAGGGAACCCAACTACACAACGACAAAGGTGTACCAGAAGCTACCTCACAGAAGGACTTCGCACGCACCATCTAGCAGTTAAATGCAAAAACAAAGGTGCACTTAAACTGATCGAAACAGGACCACAGTAGTCCAACTCTTCAGAAACTGTAAAACGGACCACAGTAGTCCAAATCTACATGAAATATAATAGCAAGTGCCCGAGGAAGAATAACAGCTGCCTAGACTATCAGCGATCGAACTATTAGCAGTGACTGAGACTTTTTAAGTTAGATTAGTACTTAGAGAATCTTGTATAGAGTAGAAGAAATAAATGTGTGATTTTAACTGATATCAAGTGGCTGGACTACATATGATTCATAGCCGTGTGAAAGCTAGTGTGACAGTAATCTTTTACCATTTTTCTATCTATTTCTGTACCCCAACCTTAACACAGAACGAGCTAAACAAATAAATTTATTAAAGTAATTCATAGGGTGACTTACTAGCAGTTCCCACCGAATAAACGTGAGGGTCCATAATTCCATTGTGCAGAGCCCATAAACCCCACGTGACACTTTAATTGGCGAGCCTAGCCAGGATCTGTGTATAATAGGAATTGGGTATAACCGGATCTAAGTACAATAACATTAGATAACAGTAGAAGTAGAATAACTTAGAATAGTGTAAGGGTATAACACTGATCAGTTTTGGTGCACTATTCTTTAGTTAAAAACTTGTTTGCTTCAATTATTTTTGTGTCTGTATGTTGCATTGTTCTTTTGCAGGTTTTGCTTAAATAACTGTTGTATGCCATTTGACTCTTGTTTTATTCTATTATTGATTGCGAATTGTATGGTCTTTGCATTGTTTTTATTGAATTGCAATATTGCTAGTGTTTTGGTATTCCACGTGATTCAGAGGTTGTTCATATACACTTTTGACAATGTCGGACCCAGTGGCCTTGAGATTGCGCTTCAAGGAATTGGGAGAAGCTTTACACTTAGCAGGGGGAGACCTAATTGCGTATATCAATGCAGAGGTAGAGAAACAGGAGGCTAAGGCAGAGAGAGCAGCAGAGAGAGAGGCAAAGAAGTTAGAAGCGGAGAGAGAGGCGAAGAAATTGGAAGCAGAGCAAAAGAAATTAGAACTAGAGCAGAAGAAATTAGAAGCAGAGCAGAAGAAATTAGAGGCAGAGAGAGAAACGAGGAAATTAGAGCTAGAGGCAGAAAGAGAACAGAAAAAGGCAGCATTAGCAGCAGAAAGAGAAGCAGAAAGTAGGAGATGGGAGTATGAGCGGGCAGAAAAAGAAAAAGAGAGGGAAGAAAAGGAAAAAGAAAGACAGCATGAGTTAGAGCTAAGAAGATTGGGATCAGGAGCCTCAAGTTCTTCCTCAACCCCTCCCCACTCAGATTAGCTAGAGGTAGCCCCCAACCCCGTACAAGGAATGTCATTTCCCCTGGGAACATTCAATGAGAGAGAGGAAGGTCTAGATCTCTATCTGACTAGGTTTGAGCGCCTAGCAACAGAGTACAAACTAGATCCCACTCATTGGTCTTTCAAGCTTAGTCAAGGGCTTAGAGGAAAGGCTTATGACATCTACAGTAAGCTACCGACTGACAGAGTGACTGACTATCACAAAGTAAAAGAGGCACTCCTAACGGGATTCGAACTGACAGGAGAATGCTACCGGCAAAAGTTCCGCACCAATCGGAGAGTGAAAGGAGAGAGCTATGCGCAGTTCGCGGATCGGTTGTCCACAATGCTGGATAAGTGGATTAGCCAGTCAGCCACGGCTAAGACGTATGATGGACTGACAGAACTGTTAGTATGGGAACAGCTACGGGAAACCATGACCCCCGAGCTGAGGACATTCTCATTAGAGCAGGGCGCGGAAAGACTAGAAGATCTGGTCAAGGTCGCAGATAGGTACGTGGCCGCCCACGGAGAAGCCAAGAGCTTCAGGCGAGACCTAAAGCCTAACGGGAAAGAGGCACAGAAACGAAGCCCTAACCGGGAAGAGCGCACCGCGAATAAGCCGAATAACCCCAGACCTGGGCAGAATAAAGGACCCAACACGGAATTCGGGAAAAGAGGTCCTGCAGAACAAAGACGGTATTGTTCGTTCTGCAACAGAAACAATCACTCCACCGCAGAATGTTTCAAGTTGGCCGCACAACGTAGGGAAGAGCACGAAAGCCGGCCAGCGCACAGAGTTCTAACTCAAAGTAGCGGTAACAAGCCACACACGATCGGAGATCACCCATCGGTGACAGACACGGTCAAGGTCAACGGAAAAGAAGCGAACTGTCTGTATGACACAGGTCTATCATACGACGCGATAGTTAGCGAATCTCTTGTATCGCGCGCGGACTTGACGGACAAGACAGTCGAACTACAAGGAGCAGACTTGACGAAACCGACGACTACTTGCCCAATAGCTTGGATAGAAGTAGAGAGTAGGTACGTCACAGGACGAATCCAAGCAGCTGTTTTACAGAAACCCCTGTATGATCTAGTGCTAAGTTGTAGGTATGTGTTCTTAGGCACGCCCCCTAAAACTGTAGAGATAGCTGCAGTGCAAACCAGGGCCCAAGCTAAAACCCAACCACCCCAGCCCGAGTTCGCTCCGAACCCAGGACTCGAAGAGATCAAAACAGCACAGAAAGAAGACACATCGATAGCGAAGTGCTTCCAGAAGCTACCCAAGGCGCACACACCCCCGCACAAGGGAGACTTCTACATGGAAGAGGGAGTTCTACATCGACAAGGAGATGGAGATCACACCCAACTAGTACTACCAGCCACCCTTCGAGCCCAAGTACTAGAATTAGGCCACAGCATGCCACTCAGCGGACACATGGGAATTGGAGCCACAGTGCAGAGAATCAGCGCACACTACTATTGGCCAGGAATCACGGAGGATGTCAAGCGCTACGTGAAATCTTGCCACCAATGTCAACGATATTCCCCGCGACATCACACCGTACCAGTTACCTTAGGACCATCGGTAGTAGTCGGCGTACCATTCCAGCAAGTCTCAGTAGACATAGTAGGACCACTGCCCATGACCAAGAAGCGGAACAGATTTCTACTCACACTCGTCGACGCATGTACGATGTGGTGCGAAGCAGTCCCGTTGCCAGCGATAGACACCAAGAAGATTGCAGATGCACTCATCGCCATCTTTACCAGAGTCGGATTCCCGGACAGCATTAGAACGGACAACGGATCTCAGTTCACCGGCCGCCTGATGCAAGACGTGTTCGAGTTGATACAAGTTCATCACATTCGCACACCACCATACCACCCAGCCAGCAACGGACAAGTAGAAAGACTGAATGGAACCCTTCTCACCATACTCAGGAAAGTCGCCGACGACAATCCAGAAGCGTGGGACACCTATGTGAATGCGGCACTGTTCGCATACCGAGAAACGCCCCATGCAGCCACAGGCTACACCCCGTCAACATTGCTATTCGGCAGACCTCTAGCCGGACCGCTAGAAGCCCTACGCAGAAGTTGGACGGAGGCCAAGATAGACGACACACCAAGAGGTGCCACCAAGTACGTCGCAGACCTGCAGGAAACCCTCAAAGCAACGTGGAAGAAAGCTGGTGAAGCACTGAAGAAGGCAAGAGCCCGTCAGGCGAAGTACTACAACCGCCACGCGAAGGACAGAGAACTGCAAGTCGGCGATCAAGTGCTACTCTTACTTCCAAGTGGAACCAACAAGCTGGACATCGCTTGGAGAGGACCGTACCGGGTGACTGCCAAGAAATCCAAGACAGTCTACCAAGTAGAGGTGAACGGGAGAGCCCGATACCACCACATCAATCTCCTCAAGAAGTATACGGACCGACCAGCGACCCCCAGCACTCACAACTTGCTAGCCATCGCCATCGCTGAAGAAGGAGAAAGCATGGAGACCAATGCAGTAGAGTATCCCCTGCACTCCAAAGAAACCTACAAAGACGTGATACTCAACGGAGACCTAGCCGCTAAACAGCAACAGCAAGTACGACAGGTCATTCGCCAACATCAGACTGTGCTCACAGACCGACCAGGGAGGACAGACCTCGTCGAAGTAACCTTAACGGTGACCGACCCAACACCCGTCCGCCAGAAGCTCTACCCGATGACACTGTCTCAGCAGCGAGCCATCAAGGAAGAGATAGACACCTTACTGGCAGCCGGAATCATCTCAGAGTCTACTTCACCCTACAGCGCAGGCACGGTATTGTTGCGAAAACCCAACGGAGAACA
Source organism: Oncomelania hupensis (assembly GCA_036898135.1). Lineage (NCBI taxonomy): Eukaryota > Metazoa > Mollusca > Gastropoda > Littorinimorpha > Pomatiopsidae > Oncomelania > Oncomelania hupensis. Next base: position 35,075 of record JBAHVR010000408.1, on the reverse strand, counting down.
TCGACTGTGCATCGACTTCAGACTCCTGAATGCGGTAACGCAGTTCCAGCCAGAGCCACTCCCGGACCAGACAGACCTATTTGCCAAGCTACAGCGCGCTAAGTACTTCTCACGCATCGACCTCAGCAAAGGATACTACCAGATACCAGTACATCCAAAAGTCCGAAAGTACCTAGCGTTTAGCACTATGGAAGGACACTTCGAGTTCAACGTACTTCCATTCGGACTCCACAACGTACCCAGCATCTTCAGCGCCATGATGCGAAAACTCCTGGCACCCCTGAGCAGCGAGCACCTACACTCGTTTATGGACGACATCCTCATCGCAACACCTACGTGGGAGGAACATGTCACGCTCCTACAACAACTACTCGCCCGCCTCAGAGACACGGGATTGACGGCAAGACCCACCAAATGTCAGATTGGATTCACCGAGCTAGAATTTCTAGGACTCTGCGGCTTCTACCAGAAGTTCATCCCCAACTACAACAGCATCGCCGTACCACTGACAAATGGAACCCGGAAAATCGCCCCGGACAAAGTCGTATGGACAGCGGAATGTGAGACGGCATTCCAAACACTCAAGGACAGAATGACATCGGCGCCAGTACTCCACCTACCCGATTTGACTCAGCCATTCGTTCTTCGCACCGACGCAAGCGACTTAGGCCTCGGAGCAGTACTGCTACAGCGTGACCCCAAGAATGCAGAGACGTTATTCCCTGTCGCCTACGCCAGCAGAAAATTGAGACCCGCCGAGACCCACTACGCCACGTCGGAGAAAGAATGTCTTGGACTAGTCTGGGCCATACAGAAATTCCAACTCTACCTGTATGGGACCCACTTCACAGTTCAGGTGGACCATCAACCACTATCGTTCCTGGCAGCCTCCAAGTCTTTGAACTCTCGCCTGATGCGATGGGCACTCACCCTTCAGGCATACTCCTTCCAAATCGAGTATATCCCAGGCAAAGAGAACCACGGAGCCGACTACCTCAGTCGCCATCTCGTGGAGGACACAGCAGCTGTCGCCCACCCAACACGACTAAGGGCCACAGCACCAGAATTCGTCCCCGTCCAGTAAAATCCTGTCACTAGTGTCCATAGCTACCTGGCACAGCTTTGCAGCTCAGGTAGAGCAACTTAACTAGTGTGTAAATAGGACCCTAGGATAGTGCAGTGTTAAACTAGGCTCTGTAGTAGAAAAAGGTCGAATCCAGTAGTCATCGCCTTTTTTCAGTTGAGGGAGCCTGTCATGAACTGGCTAGTTTTAACTCTGCCTATTACTATTCAGCCTTGTGTAGTCATTGTAACATTAGAGAGGTATTACACAGCCAGCAAGTAAATTACACAGCAGGCCACACACGGCGAGCCAGCCACACACAGCGCAGCGAGTCAGCACTTGAGCTTTGAATCTGACCGTTTTAACCAAACAGAAGCAGGCTAAGTGGGTAGAGCAGTTCTGACTGTGTCAGATCTTAGCGCAGTTTGAATCAGTCGTGTGTGAGACGAGGTAGAGTCAACATCTCCACAGCTAGAGAAATCTCTTCACTCATAGACCAGGAAGCAGGACTTAGGAATCTTAGAATTCTCTCAAGTCATCACGGGCCTGAACTTGTCAAACAGGTAAATGAACACCCTTCTGTTTCATCGTGATATATTTATATTATTGTTGAAATTATGTTTGTGGAATTTGCTATGCATAAATGTGAATTGTTAATCCGAATTTGCGTGACCATGTGGAAAAGCCGAACACGTGGCGAAACACGACCGGTTGCGCCGCCATGTTGCATCCCGTACGGAACCACTGTTGTTTAACTTATATGTATGTTTGCAGACCAGTGGCTGTACCACTGAATGTTTATATTATTATTAATCCTGTATGTGTATAGTTAGCCACGGTTGATATTTATGTATGTATAGGAATTTAGAGTGAGATTCCAGTGGACCCCGGAAGTAGCAGAATGTTCGTCGCTTATGTATAGAGATGTGGAGCTATCACTGAGGGCTACTTTGGCTTTCAGTGAGACGCTCTGCACAAACCGATTATTCAGGGTTGTGCAGAATTTCGTCTCTTATATTACAGACGAGCAGGCGAGCTATCCTGTGCACCCCACTCCACAGAAACGACGAGTTGGTTGAGGAGCCTCTACCGCACAAGTCGGAAAGAGCTACCCGGAAAAACACCCTGTCAGACCCCACAGCGTGGCAAGGGAACCCAACTACACAACGACAAAGGTGTACCAGAAGCTACCTCACAGAAGGACTTCGCACGCACCATCTAGCAGTTAAGTGCAAAAACAAAGGTGCACTTAAACTGATCGAAACAGGACCACAGTAGTCCAACTCTTCAGAAACTGTAAAACGGACCACAGTAGTCCAAATCTACATGAAATATAATAGCAAGTGCCCGAGGAAGAATAACAGCTGCCTAGACTATCAGCGATCGAACTATTAGCAGTGACTGAGACTTTTTAAGTTAGATTAGTGCTTAGAGAATCTTGTATAGAGTAGAAGAAATAAATGTGTGATTTTAACTGTTATCAAGTGGCTGGACTACATATGATTCATAGCCGTGTGAAAGCTAGTGTGACAGTAATCTTTTACCATTTTTCTATCTATTTCTGTACCCCAACCTTAACACAGAACGAGCTAAACAAATAAATTTATTAAAGTAATTCATAGGGTGACTTACTAGCAGTTCCCACCGAATAAACGTGAGGGTCCATAATTCCATTGTGCAGAGCCCATAAACCCCACGTGACACTTTAAGACCATGAAGGCACAGTCAGTATAGGGGGAAGAGCAATCTCCAACCTCCGTTTTGCGGATGACATTGATGAATTGGCTGGAGAGGAACAAGAACTTGAGAAGCTGGTACAGAGGCTTGACACCCCCTCCAGAGCCTATGGAATGGAAATAAGCGCAGAGAAGACCAAAATGATGACCAACAACACCAATTGCATCAACACGGGCATCAAAGTCCAAGGCCAATCCCTCAACACAGTGCATAGCTTAAAATATTTAGGAGCCATTGTATCAGACAATGGGCCCGACAGGAAGTCCTCTCCAGGATCGCACACACAACTGCTGCCCTGGCGAGGTTGAAGCGAATTTGGAAAGACAGGACCATCAGTTTACATTCCAAGGTAAGGCTGCTGCGCTCCCACGTCATCTCCATCTTCCCATATGCTTGCGAAACATGGACCCTCACAGCAGATCTCCAACGAAGAATACAAAGCATGGAGATGAGGTGCTATAGAAGACTTCTGGGCATTTCCTATACCCAGCACATCACCAACGACGAAGTCCGACAGACCATTACACAAGCCATTGGACAACACGATGACCTGCTAACAGTGGTGAAAAAACGTAAACTCCGATGGTATGGCCACATCACCAGATCATCAGGTCTTGCAAAGACCATCCTGCGCACAGTGCAAGGAGGTAGAAGAAGAGGGAGACCGAAAAAGAGGTGGGAGGACAACATTCGAGAATGGACTGGTTTGACACTGAGCGAAACAATCAGGGTTGCTGAGGACAGGGAAAGATGGAGTACGCTGGTTAAACGATCATCTGTGGTGCCCCTACGACCTCCGAGTTATGGGATAGGATAAGGATAAAGATAATAAGAACAAAGCCCAAGGATGGCACAGTAGCAAGTATGGAGAACAGTAACCGAATAGATCCATCAAAGATCTATTCATTCTCCGAACCACTCGAAGTGAACTTCGGACTGTTAAGTTAATCCTAGTTTTATTACGTTTTGGACATTTAAGTTAATGTAGTGATTAGATAATTAGATATAGAGTAGAGGAAATAAATGTGTGATATTTACTGTTAACAAGTGGCTGGACTACCTGTGTTATTAGTCAAAGTGTTAATATTATATTTTTTTATGTTCTAGTGCCATTAATGTTGATATTTTATATATTTATTAATTGAAAGAGGAATTTCAAGATGGACATATTGCATTGATTGTTGAGCTCCCGATTATGCAGCAGCATCAACTCTTTCATTATAATATATGCCGGTATGTGACGGTATCCAAGTGAAGGTGATATTGCATCCTCTAATAATCATAAAATGAATCAAATGAATAATTTCTGCAAGTAGGTCTGATCTGACTTTCAGTTTTAAAGAACTTAAGGCATTAAGCACTGATTGAGAATCCACACAAAACAATACTTGACGTATTGTATGTGGAAAATCATATAGAAAATAAAGTGCCATCAGAATAGCAATAAGTTCGGCTGTAAAGATAGAATTATTTTTCCCAATATGAAATGATTTTTGAATCTTTAAATCAGGTATAATGAATGCTGACCCGCCTGCCATATTATCTAAAATAGAACCGTCAGTATACACTTTCAAATGCATTGGATATTTTTCGTCAAGGTGCTCTCGGACTTGCAGATCACGAAGGCACAGTCAGCATAGGGGGCAGAGCAATCTCCAATCTTCGTTTTGCGGATGATATTGATGGATTGGCTGGAGAGGAACAAGAACTTGAACAGCTTGTACAGAGGCTTGACACCACCTCCAGAGCTTATGGAATGGAAATAAGTGCAGAGAAGACCAAAATGATGACCAACAACACCAATGGCATCAACACGGACATCAAAGTACAAGGCCAATCCCTCAACACAGTGCACAGCTTCAAATATTTAGGAGCCATTGTGTCAGACAATGGGTCTCGACAGGAAGTCCTCTCCAGGATCGCACAAACAACTGCTGCCCTGACAAGGTTGAAGCCCATTTGGAAAGACAGAACCATCAGTCTACATTCCAAAGTAAGACTGCTGCGCTCTCTGGTCATCTCCATCTTCCTATATGCTTGCGAAGCATGGACCCTCACAGCAGATCTCCAACGAAGAATACAAAGCATGGAGATGAGGTGCTACAGAAGACTTCTGTGCATTTCCTATACCCAACACATCACCAACGTTGAAGTCCGACAGACCATCACACAAGCCATTGGACAACACGATGACCTGCTCACAGTGGTGAAGAAACGGAAACTCCGATGGTATGGCCACGTCACCAGATCATCAGGCCTTGCAAAGACCATTCTGCAAGGCACAGCGCAAGGAGGTAGAAGAAGGGGGAGACCGAAAAAGAGGTGGGAGGACAACATTCGAGAATGGACTGGTTTGACACTGAGCGAAGCCATGAGGGCTGCTGAGGACAGAGAAAGATGGAGTATGCTGGTTAAGCGATCATCTGTGGTGCCCCTACGACCTTCGGGTTATGGGACAGGATAGGATAGGATAGGCTCTCGGACTGAAGATACTAAAACATTAATTTCAGTTGACATTTTATGGTCTGTATATTCTATGTCAAATTCTGCTCTCTTCAGTTCCCAAGGCGGTGTAGGCAATATTTTTATTTTCTCGATTAAAGGTTGGTTTAAATGCAACTTAGTATCTTCAATTTCTTTACTAATGAAGGTGCCTATAGTAATATTGGATGCTATTCGTCTATGTAAATGTATGTATGTGTTTGTGTATGTGTGTAAATGTATGTGTAAATGTTCTGTTCTGTTGTGTATAATTGTTCCTATGTATCGTTTTTGCAGCCCAAGGCGTTGGCCGAAACAGGATCTAACTCAACAGGATCTAACTCAACAGGATCTAACTCAACAGGATCTAACTCAACAGGATCTAACTCAACAGGATCAAACTCAACAGGATCTAACTCATGCAGTCCTAGACGCCAACTTGCAGACTAAGCCTAACAGCCTAGACAGACAACTGAGCACAATTGTGGGCCACTGTGGATGGGAGAGAAGGGGACCTAGTGCTTGCGTGCTGGGTGTAGCCACTGCCACTCCCCGTCTACATGTTCTGTGTTTAGTGCTGGGTGTAGCCACTGCCACTCCCCGTCTACGACATGTTCTGTGTCTAGTGCTGGGTGTAACCACTGCCACTCCCCGTCTACATGTTCTGTGTCTAGTGCTGGGTGTAATAATAATAATAATAATACAGGATGCTATACGCGCCTTACCCCAAATCATTCAGGCTCAAAGCGCGTGTAACCACTGCCACTCCCCGTCTACATGTTCTGTGTTTAGTGCTGGGTGTAGCCACTGCCACTCCCCGTCTACATGTTCTGTGTCTAGTGCTGGGTGTAGCCACTGCCACTCCCCGTCTACATGTTCTGTGTCTAGTGCTGGGTGTAACCACTGCCACTCCCCGTCTACATGTTCTGTGTTTAGTGCTGGGTGTAACCACTGCCACTCCCCGTCTACATGTGCTGTGTCTAGTGCTGGGTGTAGCCACTGCCACTCCCCGTCTACATGTTCTGTGTCTAGTGCTGGGTGTAACCACTGCCACTCCCCGTCTACGATACGTTCTGTGTCTAGTGCTGGGTGTAGCCACTGCCACTCCCCGTCTACGACATGTTCTGTGTCTAGTGCTGGGTGTAGCCACTGCCACTCCCCGTCTACGACACGTTCTGTGTCTAGTGCTGGGTGTAGCCACTGCCACTCCCCATCTACGACATGTTCTGTGTCTAGTGCTGGGTGTAGCCACTGCCATTCCCCATCTACGACATGTTCTGTGTCTAGTGCTGGGTGTAGCCACTGGCACTCCCCGTCTACGACATGTTCTGTGTTTAGTGCTGGATGTAGCCACTGGCACTCCCCGTCTACGACACGTTCTGTGTCTAGTGCTGGGTGTAGCCACTGGCACTCCCCGTCTACGATACGTTCTGTGTCTAGAGCTTGCGTGCTGGTTGTAGCCACTGGCACTCCCCGTCTACGACACCTTCTGTGTCTCCAGATAACAATAAAAGACAGAGAGAGAGAGAGAGAGAGAGAGAGAGAGAGAGAGAGAGAGAGAGAGAGAGAGAGAGAAAGAGAGACAGACAGACAGAGACGGAGACAGAGAGAGGTTTCATTAATTGATTGATTATTTATTCATCGTCCCTTCATGAAGGGTGTGTACATCAAAACCATACTCTTTTCATTCAGATTACATCATGATAGAGCCATATCTCTTAGTTTAAAGGCTTTGTAAAAGTATATACTTAGTTTCCTAATTATATTCGGGTTACTTGATGCCATAAAAATACCAAGTCTAAGTGCACATGGATTTCAATAATATTTTTCAGCAATAAATTGCACTCTTAAGTTATGTAAGTTTGGACAGTATAATACAAAGTGAACTTCATCTTCTTCGCTTTCCATACAAAGTGGGCGTTTCACAGCTGCTTGTGTGGCATTTCCATATCTTTAATAATGAACACAAATATCTGACACACCAACACGACATTTTGTCATTATAAACATTACATAGGGAGGGAGAGACAGAGACAGAGAGAGAGAGAGACACACACGCACACACCATTTATAATCCAGAATCCCATATGAACAGCACTTCTTTTTTTTAATTGGAATCCGTTTTTCGTTTTTCATGTAACTTAAGAATCCTATTAAATAAGTCAACTACGCACATCAACGGAATCATTCACAGAGTAAGAAGCTGAAGAAACACAAGTTTCTCAGTTTCTAAAGTAGTAGTAGTAGTAGTAGTAGTAGTAGTAGTAGTAGTAGTAGTAGTAGTAGTAGTAGTAGTAGTAGTAGTAGTAGTAGTAGTAGTAGTAGTAGTTAGTTTTCATTGCTTACTCGGTCCAGCGGACTGCAAAGAACCGAATCAGGACCACAAAATCAAGACCACAATATTACTTCACTGAAAGAGGACTCACCCCTGATCCGCATAAAAGATCTGCCGAAACACTGGTAACATTAAAGGCACTCCACCAGCCGGTCACTTTACAATAAAGACATCCCACGCAGGAGACGCTGAGGCTATACTGTAATTCATCGAATCACCGTTTACAAAACAAAATACAACACATACATCATTATAAAATATCAACAAAACACATACATATAAAATGCCTACATTGCCAAATAATATCATAGGAAGCCCTAGTGACCATTTGGCAGAAAGCATCCAATATTCCCAAGCTGATCCAACAGACCTCACACACAAATGAGGAGTTTTGTCCCGGAAGAGTTTTCAAGAAAAAAGGTAGGTGCCTGGTCTAACGAAGAAGAAGATAGTATGGTAGACTGATAGAACAGAGTAGGAATGAGAAAGAACAAAGGAGAAAGACCCGATAGGGGGAATTTAAAGCACTAAATTTCCAGAAAGTGGGGATACTATTTATACTGAAACCACCGGCACCCCAACGGGGGTGGGTGGGTGGTGGGTAGTAGTAGTAGTAATAGTAGTAGTAGTAGTAGAAGTAGTAGTATAAAAACAATAATTTTAATAATAATAATAACAACAATAATAATAATAATAATAATAATAATAATAATAATAATAATAATAATAATAATAATAATAATAATAATAATAATAATAATAATAATAATAATAATAATAATAATAATAGCAATTAGAAGAAGAAGAAGAAGAAGAAGAAGAAGAAGAAGAAGAAGAAGAAGAAGAAGAAGAAGAAGAAGAAGAAGAAAAACAACAACAACACAACAACAATATTAAGACAACTTTGATAGCGTGCTTCATTAAGAAAACGACTCAGTGCGTTCACCTGTACTATAATGATAGTATGTCGACACGAACTTGAAAACACACAAAAGCATTTCAGGCCAAACAAACGTACAGCATAGCAATTTCCGATTACAATCAAAGAGAGAAAACAAAACAAGGTTTTATACTATTAGTTAACGTATGAAGTAGGCTTATTATTATCGTGAAAAGCGAGCGTTGTGGCAGGGTGGTATAAGGCGGGACTAATGTGCCTCGTCCACAGGCTATAAACCAATGGCGCCTGACTGGTGCGGGACCGATCCCGCCTCTGGGCGTAATTTTTCTGCGAATATTATTTACTTTGGACTCGGGCAACGTCTCGGGGGTTTCCTCCGTGTACTCCGGTTTGCTCCTCCAGCAAAATTTCAAAACTACAACTAATATTAGATAAGTTGGGTTTTGGTGCTCCACATGCTCATGCTGCGACCATGCCTTACCCAAGGGAGGCGGCACATCATTTCCCGATAAAAACAACAACAACAACAACAACAACAACAACAACAACAACAACAACAACAACAGTGCTGTAGTTATCATAACAATTATAGCAGTAGTGTAAATATATAAAAATTTAAACAGTAGTATAACTATTATGACACTATAACAGTAGTATAAGTTATAATGGTAGGATTATAATGTAAAAAAAAGAAATAGATTTCTCTTATATAGCGCACTTACAAGCTCAGAGAGCTTCTCAAAGCGCTGGCCCGTAATATCCAGCAATCACACAATAGTTTGCTGAAGTCAGGATTCGAACCCACGTCGCCCAAGACGCACTCACACAAGTCGTGCGCTCTGACCACTGAGCTATCCCTGCCGCATTATAATGGTAGTTATAATTAAATAATATAAAAATAGTTTCGTAACGGTTTTTGTCAATGATATTTGGCACGGTTCTTCAAAAGTTGACCAATACATTTGTTGCATACTCAGGGGAAATAGAGGAATAAAAAGAGATGGAGGGAGGGGGGGGGGGGGGGGAAGGGGGAAGAAAAAAAAGGAGGAGGAAGAGCGGAGGTCTAAAATAACGCGCTGACCAGTTCATAGAGATGGCCGCCCAGATTGTACGTGCACAAATAGTTTGGGATGTCACCCTAATACGTCCCGGACGTCAATATTGTAAGTGGGGCGCAGTTACGTGGTGGTGTGTTAGTCTACATGCAAGGAATGTTTCATTAAGCAGCAACGCGAAGCTCAGTTAGTACTGGGACTGAACGACACAAACAACGCACAAGCGCACCCCAGTGCACACAGCTGTGACTGTGTACCTACCTGGCTCTCTTTCCAACCGATTAGTTAGTTAGTTATTCATTGCTTACAGGGTCCAACGGACTGCAAAGAACCGAATCAGGACCACAAAATCAAGACCACAACTTGGCTGAAAGAGGACTCACCCATGATCCGCATAAAAAAATCTGCTGAAACAACCCCAATGGTAACACTGAAGGCACTCCACCAGCCGGTCACTGTACAATAAAGGCATCCCACGCAGGGGCGCTAATGTCACTGTACAATAAAGGCATCCCACGCATAGGACGTTGATGCTATACTCTAATTTATCGAACCCCCTTTACAAAAACAAAATAGAATACCAACATCAGTTTAAAATATCAACAAAACACATACATATAAAATGTCCTACATTGCTAAATAATAATATCATAAGAAGCCCTGGTGACCATTTGGCAGAAAGCGTCCAATATTCCAAAGCTGATACAACAGACATTTCACACAAATGATGAGTTTTGTCCCGGAAAATTTTTCAAGAAAAAAGGTAGGTGGCTGATCTAGCAAAGAAGAAAATAGTATAGTAGAATGATAGAACAGAGTAGGAATGAGAAAGAACAAAGGAGAAAAACAGCGACAGTAGGAATTTAAAGCACTAAATTTGCACAAAGCGGGGATACTATTTATACAGAAACCCCCGGCACCCCTATATGGGGTTTCCAACCGGGGAGGTGAGGCAGCAATTGAGAAAAAGAAAATGGAGGTCCAAAACGCCTTCCGCCCAAACCACCAAAAGGTTAGGGTAGTACTTTACCATTACCTTCTAAGCTGCTGCACCCAGTCACCCCTAAGCTTGTTTCAAATCAGTAGCGAGTCATACCACCAATGCTACGCAAAAGTCATACCACCAATGCTACACGAAAGATATAATATTGGGAGTTTCCTATTCCAATCCAAAAGTTCTAAGGCTTCCTATACTTTTAAAGTATTTGATAGGGTGTTCGCTTAGGGCTTCCCATAATACTTAAATGAGGCTCAAAGAAAAGGAAGCAGGGTAGGGAAAAAGTATTATCGATTCCAATGATATCTATACACAACAACGTGGAAACTGCAAATCTAACTCAGGAAAACATGCAATTATCACTTTCTTCTATTGCAACATTCCCACACATCCGTTATAAATTCGATATAACCGTCGCTAAACTAGTTTATTTGTGTTTAATTTCCCACTGCTTTTATCTAAAACACTACATTTCATTAATAATAAGTTATTTAGTATTGAGATGAATGTGTAATTTCAAAATACATAAAAAAAAGAAGAATAAGTAAGACTACATTTCATTAATAATAAGTTATTAGTATTGAGATGAATGTGTAATTTCAAAATACATGAAAAAAAAAAAGAAGAATAAGTAAGAAGAGGTACGGTCGATTATGTTATTCTATGTTAGTATAGGTACGGATTACAATTTAGATCTTGAAGATTTGGGACTTGCAGATAACATTGCTACAATACCGCACAACAACACAAAACTAACATCTATGGCCAATGAACAGTTTTGACATGTTAAATTTTGGCTTGGTTTCGACTAGAAAATTTAAATTTCATCACATTTGTAGCTTTTGAGCTTGTAATCACCATACACAGAAATGAACACGCAATATGAATGCAATCACCAACGAAAATAAGCACACACAATCTGAAAGTTATCATGAGCCAAAATAAGCACACACAATCTGAAAGTTATCATGAGCCAAAATAAGCACACACGATCTGAAAGTTATCATGATCAAAACTAATATGAAACACACTTTTCTTGGAATTGTAGCTCCAAAGTAATTTCAACAATAAAAACGCGTGCAGTACAGCAACAGTGCAATTATTTCAGTCATTCTTACATTCACATAGTTCACACAAAATCAAATCATTATATTAATTTATTCGAGAGAAAGAGAGAGAGACAGACAGTCAAAGAGAGGGAGAGAGACACACACAAAGAAAGAGAGAGAGAGAGAGAGAGAGAGAGAGAGAGAGAGAGAGAGAGAGAGAGAGAGAGAGAGAGAGAGAGAGAGAGAGAGAGAGAGAGAGAGAGAGAAGTAAACAAAAATATAGCCTATACAAACAAACGGACAAAGAAATAAACAAACAAACCTATAGATCTAAATAAATTAATAAATAACAAGGCAGCCCAGCTGCAACAGTGTACCTACATGACAAGAATGCGCTACATAATTATCCGGGCATTGTCAAAATAAAATTTACACACCGACCACCATGAACGTAACATATCCACGGCACATATCATAGTTACTCATCGCTCAAGTCTAGAAGCAAAGCGCAGAACTTTGCATCACATGGAAATGGGCTTGAAAGTTATTGGAATGCACAATTGTATCACTTAACCAACCAAAGAACACAAGCACTGGTGACGCCACAATGACGTCATCAAAATAAACTGTGCACACAATAATCATGGTTGGATCAGTAACGAAACTAAAGACCTTTGAGATTCACGTTCCTTTAAAAAGATTGTTATAGGATAGTTATTTTCAAAAGCTGGACCATTTTCCTCATACATTGATGGAAATGAGGAAAATGGAGGTAACAGTGATGACGTAACATCGTGAGTAACGCGCTTGTCGATTAACATAAACCAGTCCAGCTGTATTAGCTTTCGGCGCTACCACCTGTCCAGTCGATGCAAGACTCAAATTTGTCGAGTGTTGACCTCAACTTTTTTTCCCATCTACGACTTAAGAGCAGTAAGTTAACATCACAAGATGAGCAATCGCATAAGTTGACGCCAACGAATGAATGCGAAAAGGCCGGAATTGACGTCACGAGGTAAGGTGACTTCCTGCGATGTCGTAAGAGCAAAATATGTTGTTGACATGATCGTCCTCTTCCATTATATAAGAGTGAAATCTGAGTTGTGACGCCGAACCCGAAAATGTCGATTAGGCGAGGACTTTTGAGTTGAAGTCAACGTCTTATTCTTTTGATACGACGCAAGAGCGAAAGCTCGCGTCAAAAGAGGAGACATTTGTAACGTTGATATCAGCATCTTCCTTCGAAGACGTAGGCCCAGAAGCTGGACACATGGGTGAAAGCTGGAGTCCGATATAGGAGATTTTTGCTGAGTTGAGACGTCCATGGATATGACGTCAACGGCTTCTTTCCATGACGAAATGACATTGAAAGCTGCCGTCACAAGATGAGGCATCGGTTGCGTCTGAGAGCGTCCTGCACGCGCACTGAGGTGGGCTTGTGGCCGTAGTCGATGTAGTCTATGGACTTCATCAGTTCTTTGAACAGCAGCATGATGTGCCAGTTGAACTTGGCCGAGCACTCGATGTAGCCGCACTTCCACTGCTTCTTCACCAGGTTCGCCATTTCTCGTCGCTTCCCTCTCTCTTCACGCTCCGAGTCCGCCAAGTCGTGCTTGTTGGCCACCTGTCAGACAGACACAGAGAGATGTTATGACGTCAATACATAGACTACAGTGAAGGAAACGATGGGCTACGGGACATTGGCTAACCATGGAGAAAGAACGGCCACTATAACACAGTTATCCCAAAGAGATTGGAAATCTTTGGGAACACCGAGTTAACCTTTGTTTGCTATGGATCTGAATTAGAATTTGAACGCTGCTAACATCTATAAACTGTTGTTGTTGGGTTGTGGTGGTTGTTGTGGTGGTGGTTGGTTGTGGCCGTGGCTATGGTTGTGGTTGTTGCTGTTGTTGTTGTTGCTGCTGCTGCTGATGATGATGATGAGGATGCTCTACTACTACTACTACTACTATCACTACTCACCATGTTCTGCTACCAACACTCCTTGTCTTAAGTGGCGCTCAACTATGAATGTCGTGCACCTAAAGACCCGAATTTAATAGTCGTATTCCCAGGTACTAAATCCACAGGTACCCCCACCATCGCTCACTCTTCCCCCTCCACCCCAAAAAATTTTTTTTTTTTAAATAAGACACAGAAAAAAGATGTCATCTCCCCGGTAGCTTATTTCCTGTGTCTGCCCCAGAAATGCGTTCTCACAGCTGGATTGACATTTGTCAAAATGTTCAGTCTTCATTCCAGCATCTTCTTGAGTTTTGCTAGTATAAAGGCACCCCTTTCCTCCCTCTCACACTCTTGCCCCTCCCCACCCCTTTTCCCACCCTTCCTCAGCATGGGTTGACAAACATAACAACCAATGTTTTTGTTTTAATTCATCCCTACCTTATTCTATTCCTTAAACAACCTTCTGGAAAAACAAAAACAGCACCACCATAGATATCCTCATCTTCTCCACACGGCGCGACCACAAAATTGTTCTCCATACTGCCCCCCTCCCCTCTTAAAAAAGGGGGGGGGTCTCACAGCTGGGTCAAAGTTTGACAAATTGTTCACAGTCTCCAGGCAGACACATTAATTCCAGGACTATTAGCCCTGGGCACTCCAGGGGAGGAAGGACAAACAAGTCCCTGAGACATTTTATGGTCATATTAATGATAGGGACGAGGAGGTCTGGCTTGTTTATTCGCTACACTAAGCGCCTCCATGTATCTTCAAAATTGAGACCGTCAAGACTGTACTAGTAATCTATACGTACCATAAAGAGGATTAATAAGGTACGGAGATAGAGTTGAAGCGAAAGACGGATAAAAGTGGCGGGAAAAAGGCAATGACATTAGCAATGACGCAGGTGTGGGCATACAAATGGATATCATCATCATCATCATCATCATCATCATCATCATCATCATCATCATCATCATCATCATCATCATCATCGTCGTCGTCGTCGTCATCATCATCATCGTCATCATCATCGTCATCATATTTTAAATGTTCTATCACTCATTTGACCTTTTTAAAGGACTGCATGTTGTGAGGATTAAGCCTAAAGATGCCTAAACAACTCCAATCCTTTCTTCATCCCCACCTCCTCCCCACTCTCATCCACCCAACAATCCTTGTATAGCGCTTTTGAAGGTCAAGCAGCTGCCCAAGGCGCCGGCCAAAGACAGGATCTAAAAAGGCAACAACCTGATGCTTGTTGCGCACCGTGTTACTCCCCAGACAGCTGAATGATCCTGAACGACCTAAATGCGCGATTATACGTGCCTGTAATCTGCCTTTTTCTCACATTGACCTGGTTCTTTAACGCAAAAATAGTCATTACATAAAGTCCACTCCTTTAAAAAATGTATCCCGTCACCGTCAAGGGTTGTACCACCTTCAGGCCAGGCGATAGTTTCGTTGGAACCCATTGAATCACTCTGTTTCTCCAAAGATACATGTCCCCAAAGTGGGCTACCCCTTTACGTTAGTACCAGCAAGTTTTCTCTATTTTCCAAACTATCGATGCGTGAATTTAAGATAGCGCCGGGAACGCCATTTGCATTCAAATATATAGACGCGCCGTGGACTTCATCAAAACAGAAAAGACCTATCAGAGAGCATCACGCCACAGCACAGACCAATCAAGGAGTATCACGCTACTGGCGAGACTAATCATAGCACGCAAAAAAAAGGACCGATCAGAGGGTAGCATGCAATAGAAACCTGAAAACCTTTTTACTGGGGTCTGAGTTGCTTGTTAAAGTCTAGAATCATTTTATAAAGGAAAAGACTTTCAAATTTTTTTTTAATGAAACTGAAATCGAAACTAAATGTTTTAGGTAGAGCCTAAGCCACTACTTTACTATGACTGTATCCGTACATGTAAGTCATCATAAATACTTTTATTGCAGAAAAAAAGTACCAAAACATCGAGACAATATCGTGTGTTCTGTTTTTGTTAAATAAAGGACAAGGTTTTAAGTCCTACTCTGCATGAGCGCTAAGGCGAACAGAATTTTCAACCCCTGACTAAGGTGTTACGTTTATTCTGTCTGTCCACACTGGAAGAGGCATGTTTGTTCATAGGTTATGCCATGCCATGTTCTAGCTCTAACTCTCAGTCTAACCCTACGCTGTTGGTGTTAATAGTATGATGGATCCCTGTCTACCGACAGACGCTTAAGATCTCAGTGGATTTTACTAAGAGACAGTGGGTCATTAAGGACTTGTCTACCCCGTTGCGTGCCCGAGGAGTGGGTTATTAAGTGAGGTTTAACATAACGGTACCTACATGAAGTACTTCTTGACGTTCTTCAAACCGGTCTCCTAGGACTATTTTCAGTACATCTTAGCATCTAGACTCGCTGCCTCGGAGACAATAAAATTAAATTCCATTCAGTAATTTATTGTAACGTCTGTTCGCATACAGATGATTTTAGCACACTCCAAGACTTTAAAGCACACGTGCAACAGATATACTCAACTTTTTTGTATGTTAATGTCAATATTTTCGAAAACGGAGGTCAATTACATTTTAAAAACGTTTTGCACTTTATTTTAAAATTGGCTGAATGGATTTTGATAATGTTTGTGTGTGGGTGGGTGTGTGTGTGGGTGTGTGTGTGTGGTGTGTGCGAGTGTGTGTGAGAGAGAGTGTGTGTGGGGAGGGGGAGTAGGGGGTAAGGGCAGATTCTGTTCCAGGTAGTGGCTTATCATTCCCTGGTTATCATGCGTCTAACCAGCCGCTATCATCTTCTTCCTCCTCCTCCTCCTCCTCCTCCTCCTCCTCCTCCTCCTCCTCCTCCTCCTCATCATCATCATCATCATCATCATCATCATCATCATCATCATCATCATCTTCTTCTTCTTCTTCTTCTTCTTCTTCTTCTTCTTCTTCTTCTTCTTCTTCTTCTTCTTCTTCTTTCTTTCTTTCTTTTTCTTCTTCACCTTCTTTCTTCTTCTTGTTCTTCTCCACTAAACCTCTTACCTAATCCCGGAAGAAAACTGCTTACGGACGCTGCTCCATTTGCCATGTTTAGGGATTTACTAATGGGATTTTGTTTTTAAAAAAAAAATCTTATTTAACAAACTAGGCGATGTTTTGGGTGGTGGTAGCGTGGGATCTGGGGTGGTGTGTGTTGGCGGGATGGATTGGGAGATTAAACAGGGTGACGGAGCTCTTAACTTGTAATTTCTTTGAAAGCCTACCAGAGGAACTTCCATTCCAACTGCTATAAATTAGACTGGGAACCTTCTAAACTCTCCAGAGGGTATTGCTTCCTTTTTTGTCCTTTTTAGCTTTTGACTTCCAAAACTCAATTTCTGCACATTTTCATTGTCGCTTGCGTTCACAAGGGAAGAATGATAGATCTTTCAAGCTTGCCTTTGTGTGCGTGAGAGTGAGCGTGAGAGCGCGCGTGTGTGTGTGTGTTTGTGTGGGTGGGTGGGTGTGTGTGTTTGTGCGTGTGTATGTGTGAGGAATAGGGTAGTGCGTTTATGGTGGGGGAGTGGAAGTGTGTAAGGTGTCTCTGTAGGTTGTATTGTATTGTATTATATTGTATTGTATTGTATTGCATTGTGTGTATCTGTCTGTCTGTCTTGTTTTTTTGTGCTATGTTAGGTGTTTGTGTTGATGTGGCGTGGTGATGTGTTGGAACGTGTTTCTCAACAAATGCAATGTTTCCTTTGGGAAATTAATCCCCTATCCTATCCTATCCTATCCCATAACCCGAAGGTCGTAGGGGCACCACAGATGATCGTTTAACCAGCATACTCCATCTTTCTCTGTCCTCAGCAGCCCTCATGGCTTCGGTCAGTGTCAAACCAGTCCATTCTCGAATGTTGTCCTCCCACCTCTTTTTCGGTCTCCCCCTTCTTCTACCTCCTTGCACTGTGCCTTGCAGAATGGTCTTTGCAAGGCCTGATGATCTGGTGACGTGGCCATACCATCGGAGTTTCCGTTTCTTCACCACTGTGAGCAGGTCATCGTGTTGTCCAATGGCTTGTGTGATGGTCTGTCGGACTTCGTCGTTGGTGATGTGTTGGGTATAGGAAATGCCCAGAAGTCTTCTGTAGCACCTCATCTCCATGCTTTGTATTCTTCGTTGGAGATCTGCTGTGAGGGTCCATGCTTCGCAAGCATATAGGAAGATGGAGATGACCAGAGAGCGCAGCAGTCTTACTTTGGAATGTAGACTGATGGTTCTGTCTTTCCAAATGGGCTTCAACCTTGTCAGGGCAGCAGTTGTTTGTGCGATCCTGGAGAGGACTTCCTGTCGAGACCCATTGTCTGACACAATGGCTCCTAAATATTTGAAGCTGTGCACTGTGTTGAGGGATTGGCCTTGTACTTTGATGTCCGTGTTGATGCCATTGGTGTTGTTGGTCATCATTTTGGTCTTCTCTGCACTTATTTCCATTCCATAAGCTCTGGAGGTGGTGTCAAGCCTCTGTACAAGCTGTTCAAGTTCTTGTTCCTCTCCAGCCAATCCATCAATATCATCCGCAATATTTCCTTTGGGAAATTAATGATGTCTTATAATGCAATTTTAGCGGGACAGTATTTTGTTGTTTTGTTTAACGTTCTTTATGCAAACAATCGCGCAATTTGTATTTGAACTTACAATCTAAATTTCTTTGTAATAGAAAAAAATAATATTTCCCGTGTTCAAGTCCAACGGTCTTCATTCACTTTTAGTAGAAAAGACTGAGTTTTTCCCCCTGGGTATTTAAATTTTATTTAAAAATTCAAACAATATAGTCTGCTTATATATGCATGCATGCATCTGTATTTAGTCTAAAAATTTAAACTTTTTAAAGGAATTTAAATGTCCCAAACAAAAAGTTGAACTTATAAATATGCAATGCATTAAAGGAGGAGTCCAAATAGGGGCATGATCACCGGAAAAGAAAAATGATTTTTCGATAATAATTATTATTTCTTACTTATGCGTGAGGAATTAAAGTTTGACTTTTTAACCAAAGCGCGGCAGCCGCAAAGCGGTTCAACAACCACAAGAGGCAAGCAATGATGCAAGCAATGAGTAGCTGAACATGATTGAACCAAATTATGAAGTGAAAGGGCAGTGCAGTAGAAAGATGGGGCTGTAGATAGGGTGCCAGTGCAATAAATGGCATTTTTAAGGAACGAGAAGACGAACGTGCAACTGAATGGACGGATAAACAAATGACTCGCAATAACAAATGAAATAAAACCATGGCTTCTGACCTTTTAGACAGAGAAGCAGATTAAATCTGGCACACTGCTTTCGATAAATTATTAATCTTTTTCTAGAAAGAACGACCACACACAAATGGCAAACAAATAGCACAGCAATAAATAAATGAATATAAGGAAAGGATACAATAAGAGGAAGAAAGAAAGATGTGTTGACAAGCAAGGTAGACACATTAGAAAGGATTAATTGAACTGGATTAAGCTTTGTACCACCCAGACAGGAGACAAACATTTCAACGTACCACAAAGATAGGCACGTCGTGCATGTCACGTGATTCCAGGATTTGTTCCCGGATGTTCTTGATGTACTGGAAGCTGTCCTCGCTGGTGACATCATAGACCAAGATGTAAGCTGTGGCATTACGTAATCCGTAGCCCCGGAAGTCTGTCCATTCATACAAAGAGCTGACTGGAAAATAGGGGATGTAGGGGCAGTCGATGATTCGCACTTCATACAGATGTTCGTTGATGATCACCGCTGGGCAAAACACCTGTGGTACACAATTATCCATTGTTCATATATTGCACGCTCAAAGAACTGCTAAAGGCGTTAACAAAGGAGATTCAGCATGCACTACCCAGTTCACGAAAATCAAGACCGAACTAACGTCTGCAAAAGCCGCCTCCCACCACAAGCATCCATAATGTTGTTCCTCGTTACCATCCCATTTCACTTGAACACTTTCAATATTCCACCTTTAGACGTGCGAGGTCACCGAAAAGACGCTTGAGGACACTCCTTCGGAGAGAGATTACGGTATCTGATTCTGAGATCATAATTGGTCATAGACTTACAATTAAAATGTCTAATTCTTATTCAGGCTAAGATATTCATACATTTATTATTATTATTATTATTATTATTATTATTATTATTATTATTATTATTATTATTATTATTATTACTACTACTACTATTATTATTGTGTGTGTGCGTGTGTGTATGTATGTGTGTGTGTGTGTGTGTGTGCGTGCGTTTCTGAGCGTTCAAAATATCGCCTGTTGTAGCAGTATATGGCTTGTCGACTTTAGAATAGAAGCACAGGCGCCCAACATATCAATGCAGCAGTACGTGACGAACATTCTCCAGGGGGTCGTTGTGAATTAACCAATGGGAAAAATTGTATGCCTGTGATATTAAGTGACGTGTAATAATTGTATCAAGGAGTCCTTTGCTAGACTCGCGAGGTTACGTTATGGAGGAACCGAATGTCCTTTTACAATGCATACACGCTTATTTGAGAGCTTTCACTTCAAGAAGTGGATTAATAAAATTTTTCCATTATCATACATCTTAGTTTAAACGTTTTGGGATAAAAAGACGTTCTCTACGTTGTACTGAAGTTTCAGATCAATGCCATAGGTAAAAGGCACACGCAGTAAGTACTGGCGCATACACTTGACAATTGTCAGACACGTTCTGCATTCGGTTATGCCAGTCTATCCAACTAGGCCCTAGAAAGCACAGACACACTTCCCCCAATAGCCCTGCAAGAGCTATAGATAGGCAAGCGTAATTACCCAAGGCATGGACGACCTGCGAGAAGGAAAACGAATGGAATAACCTTTGACATGAAAGACAGCTGACAACTTCAGACTTTAGTGAACACAAACACATGAAGGTTACAAACTGTTGCCTTAGAAGCAAGCGCACACAGTACGGACTACCTGTCTCTGCTCTGTAGGCACGTACTCCTCGGGAAACTGCTGCATGACGAACTGGCGGACGATGGCTGACTTGCCCACTCCAGGGGCCCCCAGCACTGCCAGCCTGACACACTGGTACTCAGAGTCTATGGTCAGATGGCTGGTCTGCATCCCTCCCACCAGCTTCTTCCGGTGAGTCTTGCCCTGTAACAATCACGGTCGAATTGTAAAGCTTTGAAACTAAAGTAAATAAATGTAAGACTGCATGCTGACAGCAGGTCGTCCCACAATGTAAAATAAAAGTAACGTTTGAGTACAACTCTTTCTAAAATCGTAAAAAAGTACACGAGTTTTCTAATGTCAAGTAAATGTTAGCATTCAGGAAATGTTCCTGCTCTAAAATCTGCCCAATGCGCTGATCAACCTCAGGATGATGCTCGCCGCTGAAGACGCCAACTTGAAGTATCCTTGCGTACTTTCTAATGCCTAAGATATCTGTATCGTACTGATCTACCAATGGCGTACTGTCTAAAGCCGTATACGTACCTGTTTCTATTAATGACCTAACAATGGCATACTGTCTAAAGCCCTTTATGTACCGGTATCTCTTAGTGGCCTACCAATGGCATACTGTCTAAAGCCCTTTACGTACCGGTATCTCTTAGTGGCCTATGTACCGGTATATACTAGTGGCCTACCAGTGGCATACTGTCTACAGCCCTTTATGTACCGGCATCAATTAGTGGCCTACCAATGGCATACTGTCTAAAGCCCTTTATGTACCGTATCTCTTAGTGGCCTACCAATGGCATACTGTCTAAAGCCCTTATGTACCGCCATCTCTTAGTGGCCTACCAATGGCATACTGTCTAAAGCCCGTATGTACCGGTATCTCTTAGTGGCCTACCAATGGCATACTGTCTAAAGCCCTTTATGTACCGGTATCTCTTAGTGGCCTACCAATGGCATACTGTCCAAAGCCCTTTATGTACCGGTATCTCTTAGTGGCCTACCAATGGCATACTGTCTAAAGCCCTTTACGTACCGGTATCTCTTAGTGGCCTATGTACCGGCATCTATTAATGACCTACCAATGGCATACTGTCTAAAGCCCTTTATATACCGGCATCTATTAGTGACCTACCAAAGGTGTAGTGTCAAAAGCCTTACACACCTGTGTCTCAATCTTTTACTAGTGTTCCTGGCTTGTGCTTTCTTATGTTGGAACAAACTGCAAGAAAACAATCGGTCCCCCTACCTTGCCCTGGGGATCCTGCTTTTGAGGTTCCTCTTCAGGCTGAGGCTGCGGCTCTGTCCCGTCCCCCGTGAATTCAACCGACAGGCTGGCACCCTCCTCCGGCATCGGCAGCGGCAAGATGTCGTCGTCGAGCAGCTGCTGGTGATGCGACAGCGTCGGCTGGCGAGGGAGATGTAAGGGAGAGGGAGCCGGAGAGGCGGAGGGCGACATGTCCTGGGTAGCGGCGTAGGAAGGCCCCGGGGCGGGGCTTCCGCTGGTGGAAGATGATGTGGTGGTGGTGGCATGGCGGGGGGAGAAGCTGGCCGATGCCGTGGCCACGCTGCACAACACAGCACACCAACACGTCATGGCATTATTTAGTATTTATTTTATCTTTCTTAAACAGCGCCGATGCCGTGGCCACGCTGTACAACACAGCACACCAACACGTCATGGCATTATTTAGTATTTATTTTATCTTTCTTAAACAGCGGGGCTTTTTTCAGCTCAAGAGCTGCTCAATGGGCTGTTCGATACATGATCTAACTCCAGTCGTCCCATGCGCCCATATTGTCACAGTAGTCAGTATTTCTTATCACATGGGCTAGGCTTATTATACGTTCCAACCTAACGGGCGACATTAAAACACAGTTGCTCTCTTTTGACACTTTTACAACAGTAAATTTTGTTGTTGTAGGAAATGTTAACGAATTGCATAAAAACCGATTCCTTAACATTCGTATTATATCAGAATGGCCTCCTAACACAAGGAAACATACATTTTATTTTAACCGTGTATATTTCTGTACTAATGAAAAAAAGGTCTTTTTAATTTCCAAAGATTGGTCAGATTAATTGTGTATTTGCAAAGTGAGTCGTTATGGTTATAGGCCAAAACAATCTTTCACTAACT
This sequence comes from Oncomelania hupensis, assembly GCA_036898135.1. Classification (NCBI taxonomy): domain Eukaryota; kingdom Metazoa; phylum Mollusca; class Gastropoda; order Littorinimorpha; family Pomatiopsidae; genus Oncomelania; species Oncomelania hupensis. Next base: position 12,411 of record JBAHVR010000408.1, on the reverse strand, counting down.
TTCTCCTGGAAAACAAGGTAGCGGTAGCGTACCCCAGAACGAAGGAATGTAGGAAACAGCGATCCCACGATAAAACCTCTTATTTATTTAATCCTTCTCATATAGCGCTTTTCTAACTCAAGAGCTGCTCAAGGCGTGGATGATACAGGATCTAATTCAAGCCGCCCGAAGCGCCCACTTGACGTCAACATGTGTTGTTGTTGTTGTTGCATCAATTTTTATTCATCAGATTAACATAAGTTGTACTGATGTAACATAAACAATTTACAAAATCTAACATGCGCACATCATAGATATTTTCCAAATGAAGTAATTAATTAATCAAACTATAGAGATCATCATACTACTAACATAACCATACACTTTTAACAACATACATTCAATCCCTTGTAACAATTCATTGATTAAGAAACACACACACACACACAAAATAAAAAAAAAATATTAAAAAAAAATAATAATAAATTTAAAAAAAAAAAAAAAAAAACTTTCAACTTCACCTGTGAAGAACGAAGTACTTATAAATGTTATTTTGCGTCTTACAGAAAGTTGAAGTTAGGCCTCCAGGCCCTTACCCCCTCCCCCTTCCATCCCAACCCCGAACTCCCCCTTCCCCCGCACACCCCATAAACAAATTAAAAGAAAAATGATAAAATAATCAATCAAAACTAAAACAATTTCAATTAATAAATAATCCCCCCACCCTCCCTCCCTTCCATCCACAAATAAATAAATAAATAAATAACATATATTTATTGAAACTAATAATGCTTAATTAAATAAATTAGGTACAAAGAATAAAAAGACAATTACTAAACTAATTGTTAGAAGATATTTAGAAAAAATTGAATAATTCATGACTTCTAAGTAAATCGATGAGCATTAAGCTCAATGACCAATCAGAATGATCTTCTGGATATACAATACTTGAGATTGACATAGGTAGCTTTAATTTATTTACTCTAAAGAGTAAAGGCTGGAAATGGTTATAATTTTGTTGACATTCAAATATTAAGTGATTTACATTAAAAAATATACCACAATTACAAAGAACTGGAGGATTTATGAAACGAGCACGCCAAGCATTTAGCCTTAGTCTGTGAAATAAACTGTTAATATAAAAAGATTTTGAAATAGATATAACGTTATTTGATACGGGTGAATTATCCAAGTAATGTTTTTCAATGACCTCTTGCTTGTATTTCTCATTCCATTGATTCCAAGCACATCGTTTTATTTGATTATTAATTTCATTTGTTGTAAGGTTGACAAATAATTTAATGGATTCGTCCGAAGATGCAGCACTCTTTGCCAAATGGTCAACAATGACATTTCCTAATATATTTAAATGACTAGGTATCCACATTAATGAAATATCCGATCCCCTGGTAATGATTTGATGACATAAAAGCTTTATTTCAGTTAACAGTTCCTGTCGCTCCTTACTAAACCAAGATGACAAAGCCAATAAAGCTGATTTTGAATCAGAAAATATTGCAATTTTTAAAGGAATACTAGTAAAATCAGTTATAAAAGATAGACTCATTAAAATTGCAATTAGTTCAGCTGTAAAAATCGTACTACCTCTCGGTAAAAAATATTGTCGGGATATTTTAAAATCAGGAATATAAAATGCTGCTCCAATATTTCCGTTTTCTAAAACTGATCCATCAGTATATATTTGTAACGAATTTTGAGAATATAAATGAATATTCTCTTGTGCAATTGTTGCCAATAATAAAGGATTTTCTTTTTTAGAAATATCACCATAATCCAAAATTATCTCTGGAGCTAAAAGAAGCCAATGCGGATATGGGCTGCATGGAATAACACATGGTGAAGTTGTGTCAATTGGTGTGGAGTCTGTTAAAGGAAATATATATTCATTAATTGACATAAAAACACTTTTATTTTTAAATCCTTTGTTAATTTCAATATTTTCACCTAGCTCAATTGTTGTAGAATTTACAACTGATCTTGCCCGTGTAACATATTGTGCAGTTTGTAACCGGTTTTGGTCAAGAAATGGTAGTACTCCTGCTTCTTTATATGTTTTTGAAGTTGAAGACCACTGGGGTATGCCAAGAGCTATTTTTAAAGACATGGAATCAATGCTAGTCAACCTATTTAAAGCTGATTTTGATGCTGTAAAATATACTTCTTTTCCATAACTTAATATAGATCTAATAGTAGCAATAGCTATAGAGATCAAACATGAAGAGTTGTTTGCCCAAGGTTGTTTAGATAGCACTTTTAATAAACTTATTTTTTTCTTGCTTTATCAATTAAGTGTGTGATATGACAATTCCACAAAAGTTTATAATGGAAAACAATTCCAAGAAATTTAACAGATTTGCTTGGATAAACTTGGATATTGTTTACCTTGATTGATAAAAATGTATTACTATTAAAATCAATAGATTTGTTGGTAAATACCATAAAAACAGTTTTTTCTCCTGATAAACAGAATCCATTTTCAAACATATATTTTATAATAATATCAACCATATATTGATACTCCTTTAATATAAATTTTGTTCTTCTATTTTGTGTATGAAACTTACATGAAACAGTTTTCCATAAAGCGATATCGTCAGCAAAAAGTGATATTATGAAATCTTTAGAATCAATATTTTTCATATCATTAATCATTATAGAAAATAAAATAGGAGCTATAACACTTCCTTGTGGAACACCCATATTTACTGTTTTTGACTCTGATAATGAACCCTTGACGCGTACTTGAAAGGTTCTGTTTGATAAAAAGCTTTTAATAAACATATATAAATTACCTTTAACACCAATTCTTTTTAATTTCCACAATAACTTGAAGTGCCAAACTGAATCATATGCTCTATGTATAAACCTGGAATTGGAACAACATGTGTTGTTGCAGGCAAAGGTAGCACGTTGTGTTCAGACGCAGCAATGCGTTGCCTGCAATGTGACTTGGACTGCATAGTAACAAAATGGCTTCCGTTATTTAAAAAAAAAAAAAAAGAAAACGCAAGCTAGCTGCAGCTGTTGTTGCCTTGTTCTTGTAACGCGCTAAAGCAGCAGGGTTGTATTCCCAAATTGTCACTAATTCACAAATACTACAGCAACAATTATTTCAAGGAAAGGAGGAGTCAAAAGAGTAATTGTAGCGACTGAATCAGCAAGTGAAAGTGGCATTGTTTTTCATTGGCTGCCTAATGGGTACGTTTTGCATCTTAACATTCTGATTGGTCACAGCGGACACACCTTCGGCAGCGCGCAAAATACAATAGGAATTATTCTATCGAGGCAATGGTTGGCGCGCAAGGGTCAAAATGACTCGACATCGACTTGACATCAAGGGTCAAAATGACTTGACATCAAGGGTCAAAATGACTTGACATGTGGTGACATGGAGGTCCGCGACAAGCATGTCCTTTGCCTGCCACGAAACGTGAGGAAACATGTTGACGTCTGAAAGGCCCTTTGGCGACGAGCAGCAAGTCTGGGCGACCAGGGACCGGAAAGAAAGGACCGCTCTCCAATTTTCTAGGCAAGGTTTATTCCAATAAAACCCCTCATGGCATATGGATATATTAAAATTAACATAAAAATAAAGCAAAGGACAATTTTAATGCACACATCCACACACGCACGCACTCACACACACACACACTTAAACAATATACGCGCGCGAACACACACACACACACACACACACACACGCGCGCGCGCACGCACACACACACTCCTCGAAACTTCTCGCTATATTTACAGATATTTACACAAATAGTTTAAACGTTATTCACTTCAGTCTACACATTTAGTTTTACAGAAGAAGAGAAAAAGTAGAATATGGAGGCGTAAAATGCACCATTAATTATGTGTCCATTCAAATGGATTCAAAAAAGCCTACATAGAAAACATTTCTGTTTTTAAATATCTTGATAATTTTAACAAAACAATTTTTTGGGGGGAGGATAACAAAATAATGTTTAAATTTGGGTGCATTGGGATGTCTCCCAAAATAAGGTTTAATTAACTCTTGACGGCAGTCATGAAAAAAAGGACAAACAAACAAATAATGAAATTCGTTTCCTAATATGTCCATGTCAGGTTGAGAGTTCGAAATTTCGCTAAAATGTATGAAAGATTCAAAGGAAAATTAGTTGCTTTTTTTTTTTTAAAATAAAAAGGTCCCATAGCCTTGTGGCCGTAGGGGAGCGTGATGTTGGAGATCACACTTATCTTGGGCCAGCGTAATGAGGGTGATGCCCATCTATCTCCCTCGCTGCTTTACCTTCCCCACCCTTAAGAGAGTTGGTACTCAGTCACAGTTGAGTTGTTATTTGTCGCTTCACGTTTTGCGGTCACCCATCCCAGTGCTAACCGCACTGGCCGGTGCTTAACTTGCGACACAGTAGCGAGTGCTCCAACCACTGCACTAGCCGATATCCTTTTTTAAAAAAAAAAGTAATCTTTAAACATACAATACTTATAAGACAGTTGTTTATTATTTTGCTCGGCAAGCCACTCCTGCATAAACTGATCACTCCACCTCTGCTTAATCAAAGACTTAAAGGCAGAGTCAGAAGGCGACATTATTAGGAATCCATTGATTGTACGCAGTTCACTAATTATACCCAAATCATTGAACTGCTGTTGCACTGACTTCAGAAAAGCTGATGACTATCGATAATTCTCTTTAAGATTATACAAACATGTACACGTAATATTAGACATTTTATTTTCATTTTCAACATTCATTAGAGTAAACCATAAGGGTAAAATTCTTTGCTTTGCTTGAATTTCTAGAAAGAAAAAAAAAGTTCAGTTGTTATCTTGTCAAAACGTTGTACTCCAGCATTATAATTATAAGAGAGAGAGAGAGAGAGAGAGAGAGGGAGAGAGAGAGAGAGAGAGAGAGAGGGGGAGGAGGAGGGGAGGGGGTGTTTTGGAGGTGGAGGATGGGAAGGGAAGGCTGACAAAACATTTTTTTTCTCTTTCGAACTTCTTTTAAACTTCTTACAAAGTAATTTTTTTATAAAGATAAGGAAAGAAGACATGATGTCAAAATCTTCAAAAGGCAGAAAATTGGGCAATTTTATAACAGAAATTACTTTTGGTTACTTTCTTTTTTCCCCTTTCATTTCTTTTCTGTTCTTGTACTGTTCCCTTCTTTCTTTCTTTCTTTCTTTCTTTCTTTCTTTCTTTCTTTCTTTCTTTCTTTCTTTCTTTCTTTCTTTCTTTTTTTTCCTTTGCTCTTTCGATTTTTCTTACTCTCTTTATGTCTTTTTCTTTCTTTCTTCTTTCCTTCTTGTATTTTTTTCTTTCTTTCGTTCTTTTTTTCTTTCTTCCTTCCTTCCGTTCTTCGTTCTATCTTTCCGTTCTTTCTTTCCTACTTTACAAAAAAGGGGGTGGGGTGGGTTGGGGTGGAGCACTCATTCACCGACCAAGTTTTTTTGTTTTAGAGCAAAACCAAAAAAGACAAAATTTCAAAAACACAATTAATATTAGGCAGGTTGGTTTCGGGCGCGCCACAGGCTGCGACTACTCCATCTATATGGGAGGCGGTCTAGAATTTTCCGATAAAAAGGAACAATAAATTGTTAAAAATCATAAGAAAAAAAAAGCAATAAATTAATGTAGAGTTCTCATTGTCTGTTGTTTTTGTATTCAGTTTTTGGTTGTCTTATTGTCTGTTCGGTTATAATTTTCTTTTATTTTCAGCTCCTCTCTTATTAAATTCTTTTCTGCCCTTCTTTTTTTTAAAAAAAAAAAAAAGCGTATTTAGCGCGATTGCTCATTTACAATGAGTTCAAATGGCATATCTTTTTTATTATTTATTTTCCCCCCGTATTTTCTCTCCCTTTTTTTCTGATATTTTCTTGCTACACTTTAAAATAAATCCTTTGTTGTTTTGCAACAAAAATCTTATTTATGATTTTAGTTTCTTTGACTCGGAAATTGATTCACAACCTTAAACCTCGACGCTTTTCACATTTCTGAAACAGAATTGTCAGGAGTTAAAAATCAACAGTAGTTTGAGAATATAGGATAAAGTTAGATTAAACATAAATTAACTGTCCCTTCTACATGGATTCGAATTTTCTACGCTTCTTCGTGTGTGTTTTTTTTTCATCGGTCTTCGTGCTTTATTTTTTAATCCTAGGACTTAAAGACTTCTTGAAGAAAGGAATCAAAGAGTTTTCAGATCTTCTGTATCTGTATCTTCGGTAACAGGCTTTCTCTTTCGTATTTCTGTCTACTACATTTGTATAAAACCTGCTGAGATCCGTCGAATTTTGACCCTTTTGATCTATTAGCAACAATATAGAACACTATTTTGAATAACTACATTTGTGTCTGCCTGCTGTTCTGTCTGCCTGCATGGTCTGTCTGCCTGCGTGGTCTGTCTGCCTGCGTGGTCTGTATATTTGCCTATTTCTTCTTCTTCTTCTTCTTCTTCTTCTTCTTCTTCTTCTTCTTCTTCTTCTTCTTCTTCTTCTTCTTCTTCTTCTTCTCCTTCTTCTTCTTCTTCTTCTTCTTCTTCTTCTTCTTCTTCTTCTTCTTCTTCTTCTTCTTCTTCTTCTTCTTCTTCTTCTTCTTCTTCTTCTTCTTCAGGTTGCTATAGATAGTTCGATCTTTGAAGAAAACCACAACATGGAGTGCACATTTCTCTTTTTTTTCTTTTACTTTCATTGTTTCTTTCTTTTATTTTCTTCCTTTCTTTCTCATTTCCTCTCTTTTTTTATTTCTTTCTATTTTTAAAAAAAATCCTTTTTACTTTGCTGTGTGTTTCTTTCTTTTTTCTTTGTTTGTAGCTAGTCTGCGCACTTTAATATTTCATTAAATTCCGTCAACTTTCTTTTGCCCGCTACAACTTTTAACTGGAAACGTTGAAAAGCAAAACCTGTTTTCCGGACATTACACGTTATTGGAGTGTTGGCGTGGAATATGAGATATGTCCAACCAAATCTATCCAATGTTTTCCACCAGCCAAAGGCGATTGAAACATTGAATCGATCGAATTGGACATATCTGATATTCCACGCCAAAATGCTGATGTGGGTGTCGGATAGCGCAGTGGTTCGAGCACTCGCTACTGTGTCGCAAGTTACACCGTCCAGTGCGGTTAGCACTTGGATGGGTGACCGCAAAACGTGAAGCGACAAATAACAACACCCCCAGTTGACTCAACTGTGACTGAGTACCTACTCTCTTAAGGGTAGGGAAAGTAAGGCAGCGAGGAGAGAGATGGGCATCACCCTCATTACGCTGGCCCAAAATAAGTGTGATCTCCAACATCACGCTCCCCTACGGCCACAAGGCTATGGGAATACCTTTACCTTTTTACCTACCTTTAACATGCTCATAACATTTTATGTATCGATTTTATCGAATCAAAAATATAAAAACGGGAAATATGCCAAAAAAATCAAATAAATACACCAAAGCTGTTGATAGGCAAGATAAGATAAGATAAGATAAGACAACTTTATTATCTTTTACAAGAAATTACATTGTGGTGTACAATTACAATTAACAAGGAATAAACATCACAATAATAATAACAACAATCATAATGACAATGAGGATAAAACTGCACAGTCACACATGAATATATTTACACTTATGCATGCTAACATTAAACGACAGCAAATGTTAAATGAAATTATTTTGGGCAAACACACACACTCACAAACACACATGTCATTTATTAAGTAATGAGACAGCCTTTGGGATAAAACTTTTTTTTGTTCTGAAAGTTCTGACCCTTGGTGTTTGGTAGCGCCTTCCAGGTCTATGTCAAAGACAACTTCACACAACACATTCCAAAGAATGCACCTGTTACGTTGGAGACGCGTGCGATGGTACATGTAGGTTTACGTGTGAAATGCGCACAATAATAGGCTTGCGTGTGTGACGCGCGCGATAGATCAGTTCGTTTTATTTTGGAACGCATGCAGTAATAGAATGTATTTATCTTTGATTTGATTTTACGTTGTTATTAGAAGAAGCTTTGTATAACGTTGGTGTTTTTAGTTGGTCGATATTATTTGAGAATTTTCTCGAGTCAGTTGTTTACTATCGATCGAAGCGTGTGGATAGTTCTAGTGGTAACCATGGAAGCTTCCATTCCAAATAGGGTTGTATGACGTGAGACAGTGATGATGAAATTAATTTTGATTGGTTGTGGTGTTTCATTACTACTTAACCCCCCACCCCTCCAAACCCCTTTTACAACTACAGATACTGCTGAAAGACTTTTGAGAAAAGATACGTTTTAAGGTTGGGTTTGAAAGATTCACAGGAGGTAGAATGTCTAACATGAAAGGGGAGAGAATTCCATAGGTGAGGGCCGTGGACAGCAAATGGACGGACACCATGGGATTTTCTTTTGTAACGGCTCTGACGGAGAAGACGACAGTCAGTGGATTAGCGAAGGGAACGAGTTGGAGTGTAAAGGAGACAAGATCAGATAGATAAGAAGGGGCAGAACCGATGACAATATTGTAGCAGATACAGGCAGTTTTATACTTAACACGTTCCGCTACAGGAAGCCAGTGTAGCTTAACAAGGAGAGGTGTGGAGGGTTGGCGATGATTTACTTTAAAGATAAGACGGGCAGCAGAGTTCTGAACTTTTTGAAGCAGAGAGAGGATAGAATCTGGACAGCCAATGAGAAGGGAATTGCAATAATCTAATCTAGATAGAATACAGGAAGTAACCAAGGTCTTTGTGGCGTCTTCTGATAGAAATTTTCTAATTGAACTAATTCTCTTCAACTCAAAGTAGCAAACCCGACAGACTCTAGTGATATGCTGTCTCATAGAGAGAGTAGAATCCATGATGAACCCCAGGTTTCTAGCGGAGTCAGAAAAAGAAATATCACAAGAACCAACAGTGATAGAGGTAGGCAGAGAAAGATCAGTGACGGAAGAGCGCGTGAAGAGAAGGGCCTCAGTCTTGTCATCATTTAATTTAAGCATGTTTGCATTCATCCAGGTTTTTATGTCAGTGGTGCAATTCTAAAGTGTTTGTATAACAGAGTGAATGTCTGCAGGCTTGCATGATTGCTGTAGTTGGGTGTCATCTGCAAATAATTGGTGGTTGACAGTATGATGATGATGATGATGTGATCTTGTAAGGCGCCAAAAATCCATGTACTAGTGTTCATGCTCTATGCGCACTAAGACGGTGATTCAGCCATATTAAAACAAGTAAGTTTTTAGTCCTTTCCTGAAGTTTGGCAGGGATGGAGCTTGCTTCAAGCTCAGGGGAAGGGAGTTCCACAGAGTGGGTGCAGCATTTTTGAAGGAGCGCATTTCAAGAGTCTTTTTGGTTGTGTTGCTTGTGCGCACACTGGGGGTTTCAAGTCTACACTGAGTCCCTGACCTGAGTTCGCGTCTGGGTTGGTAAGGGGAGACCAGTTCTGAGAGGTAGGTGGGAGCAGTGCTTGTGAAGCACTGATAGGCCAGTGCCAGGATTTTGTAGTCCAGTCTTTTTTCAACGGGCAGCCAATGAAGAGAACGAAGTCCAGGTGAAATGTGCTCATTCCTTTTTTGTTTTAGAACAATCCTTGCTGCAGTATTTTGAACAAGTTGTAGTCTCTGCAGTTGTGTTTTGGGTAGTCCCCAGAGGCAGCTGTTACAATAATCCAATCTAGAGAGGATGAGAGAAGTTGCAACTGATCTGGCTGTTCTAAGATTTAACAATGGGCGAAGTCTGCCTAGCATTCTGATGTAGAAGTAGCATGTCCTCACGATGAAACTAACATGCGTTGACAAGGTTGACAAAGTATGCTGTTTTATGATTGTAGATAAGGGCGTGGTGTACATAATGAACAAGACAGGGCCTAAAACGGAACCCTGGGGCACACCATAGAGAAGCGGTGAAGGAACTGAAGAGGAATTATTGGCAGACACATACTGAGTACGGTCTTGGAGATAGGAAGTGAACCACCGAAGAGCTACTGAACGAACACCAAAAACAGTTTCAAGACGAGAAAGGAGAATAGAATGATCGATAGTATCGAAAGCAGCAGAGTTATCAAGAAGAAGTAGAATAGAGAGTTTGTCCTCATCCAGAGCAGTGAGAATGTCATTGACAATACGAAGCAGAACAGTTTCGGTGCTTCGGCCCGCTCGATACGCAGACTGAAAAGGGTTGTGTAAATTGTTAGAGTCAAGGTGAGACAGTAGCTGATAGAGCACAACTTTCTCTAGAGTTTTTGATAGAAAGGGAAGGTTGGATACAGGTCTGAAGTTTTTTAACTCGTTTTTATCTAAGGAAGCTTTTTTTAGAAGAGGTTTCACAACAGCCGTTTTCAAATCTGCAGGTACAGAGCCGGAAGCGAGAGAGGTATTGATGATTTGAGTGATGACAGGAAGAAGTGTGTCAAGATTATCATACAACACTTTTTATGAGTAGTGCGAGCAGGACACAGTCAAGACAAGAACGACGAGGCCAGGAAAAAAAATCTGATCTGCTGAAAATTGCACTTGAAAGGTCAAACAACAACAAGAAAAAAGAATGTATTATTTAAATAATGAAAAGACAATGTTAATATAGCGGCTCAAATACAATAACCTTTTCTTTGACTTAGAGTTCATCAGCTGTTTTAATTTAAAGACGTTTGGGTGACGCCAAAAATATTGAGGTAAATAAGAAATTCTATTTTCTTCCAGTAAGGAATTTGAACAAGTGAACAGATAGTGGAATTCGTCACCTATTTCATTCAGGTCACAAAAAGGGCACAGCCTTTCTTCCCGTGGCACATTTATATATCTTTGTGACTGGATTGGTAACTTATGATTGCTAAGTCTGAATTTCAATATATTCTTTCTCATCAAGGGAGATAAGCGGGTTAAGTAATCCTCAAAACAAAAATTCTCTTTAAAAATTCGGTACGTGATGCAAACGTTACTGTTATACATATTGCTTTTCCAAGACTGTAAAAATTGATCTCTTACTCGTTGTTTTACAATCATCTTAAATTGGCTAAGAGAATATCTACAACCATTGGTCCACATATAAGTTAACCCAAGGTTATTAAGCAAAGAATGTACATAGCTTAACCAGGGTAGTTTATATTCGGAGTTACAATATAAGGCATGACATAGGCGTAACGTAAGGACCGATATTTTGGCAGGATTGCTGTAACAATCGATACACAGCTTAAACCAAAAACAGAGCAGCCTGCATTTAGCGTCAAGGGACACAGGGAAGTTTCCAACTTCTCCTAGCACCATGCATGTTGGTGTAGTGGATTTCACGTTCAGTATAATTTTAAAAATTTTAACTGTAATCTATCACACATGTCCATATTTTCAAAAGCCCACACTTCACAGCCATAGAGTAGTATAGGTTTGATACAAAGGCTTCAAAGTCCGAACAGTCTGGTAATTCCGAACAGCCGTTTTTTTAGAGATGGGAGACAAGTTCTGTAGTTCTGATGACATCATTAGAAAGAGTTGCTGTTCCTGATTAGTTATACGAAGCGGCATGGCGTTACGAGCAACCAAACGCAAACGGTAAGCATTTTTATTATTTTAGACCTCTGCTTCTAATTTCGTACCTATTTTTATGGAGGAGCACGCAAAATTGGCTCTTTACTTTAGCATACCAGTGATTTTATATGTTGTTACATACATTATTAACTAGAAAATGGCTAAATAGTTTCAGTCAGTGCAATGCTATAAACGAAAACGCGGTGTTTTATTGATGCAACCTGATTATGTAATTCCGAACACCCAAAGGAACGTATATCCGAACAGTGTTCGGAATTGTAACCCCACTGTTCGGTATTAGAAAACCGAGCATTTTGTTTTTGATAACCATAAAAAAATGTCGAAATAAATAAATGTATGCCCTTAGTGAAGAATAATATTTAAACCTATGGTAATGCATAAACCTTAACCTACGTAACTGAGTATCGCCCCATCTGGTTTTTTATTTGACAGAGCCAGCTGGTCGTCAGAGTCTTTATCACTGGCCATATCAGCTGTGAAGAACGGTGAACTCGGCCTTCGAGCAGCGGCTAAAGAGCATGGAATACCGACGACTACCCTCAAGGACCACGTGGACGGAAAGAACAAGTATGCTACGGGGGCCACCAAACATTTTGGCAGACCTACAACGCTGCCTATTGAGCTTGAAAACGAATTAGTACAACATATTTTAGATAGCGAGTCCATGTTTTTTGGCCTCACCCGAACAGCTGTTATGGCACTTGCTTATGAAATAGCAGCACGAAATGGAATTTCGCATGTGTTCAACATAGAGAAGAAATCGGCTGGAAAGGTATGGCTAAAACTGTTCCTACAGCGGCATCCAGAGCTGTCTTTACGACAACCCGAAGCCACATCAATAGCAAGGGCAGCCGGTTTCAACAAGACCAGTGTTGACCGATTTTTTACCTTCTCGCGAGAG
>JBAHVR010000407.1:315000-411976 GCA_036898135.1 Oncomelania hupensis | reverse complement strand
CTACCTATACAACAAATACACATTCATCACTCCAACATGTTACAGACCTACCTACACAACAAATACACATTCATCACTCCAACATGTTACAGACCTACCTACACAACAAATACACATTCATCACTCCAACATGTTACAGACCTACCTACACAACAAATACACATTCATCACTCCAACATGTTACAGACCTACCTAAGGGAGAGAACTCACCTTCTGTAAACAATAAAAAGGATCGACAATCATTAGGACCATGAAAGAAAAGAGGGTTTGGCGCCCATTTATTATGAAGACAGTACTGTTTAACAAAGAACCTCATCGCAATGCATTTATTATGAAGACAGTACTATTTAACAAAGTGTTACACTCAGTTCGATGATGGAGTTTTCTATCAGTATCTGATTCAGCCCCGATGCTTGAATTCCTGATAGTTGTGTAACTCAGATTCGTTTATTCACGCAACCCGCTCAAGCAGCATACAAGTCACTAAGTCGACGTATGAAGTTTTCCACTTTTTATTCAGCACACACCAACAACTGCATACAATTCTCAACTCAACTCAACAACTTTCACAGCAACTTTTTTTCACAACACACAAAGCATCGAATATATAATTTTTTCTATCCTTCGAGATGACGACAGTTTGTTCTAGAAATGACGCATTACAACTAACCAATCAGAATTAAAGATCGTCATCACTGACTTACGCCATACATCTCTCCACACATACCCCGAACCTTCTCTTACTTCGACAATCATCCCGAAACTTCGATCGATAGTAAACAAGGAGATCCAGAGTATTCTCTAACAATATCGACCAACGAAAATTATCCACGTTATACAAAGCCTCTCCTAACAACAATGCAAACTCAAATCAAAGGTAAATAAACTCCATTATTGAATACTTTGCAAAACGAAACGATTAGATCTATCGTGCGCGCTTTAGACACACTTTCGTTCGTTTCAACGTAACATAACCCCCCACTCAAGAAGAAATTTACTTAATTTCTTTCAACAACGTTGAAACGTAATGCACAAACAAAGTACAGAATTAAGACTTGTTTTAGACTGTCTGAATACTGCCAATGTTCACAGTTCATTCACACAGAATCAAAGTTTCTCATCTGCAAGTCTTTCTGGATACTGTCAATGTTCACAGTTCATTCACACAGAGTCAATGTTTCTCATCTGCAAATTTTTCTGGGTACTGTCAATGTTCACAGATCATTTACCCAGTCAACGTTTTTCATTTTCAAGTCTGTCATTACCAATATTCTTAGTTCATCCACACAGTCAATATTCTTTCATCTGCAAGGAAACGACGCCGTCGTCAGTTGCGGTTGTCATCGGCCCAGGGTCAAAGACGATGATATCGTGGGCTTTCCTGGAGTCAGTGCATCCTCCGTTGTCTTCCTCTTCCGTCGGATGTCCGACGCAGTCGACGTTGTCAGCTCCCAGAATGCATTCGCTGGGTCTCACGGTCAGGTTGGCTTCTGCGGGACGGTGGAACAGCTCCCTCAAGGTCTGCAGATGCTCCTTCCAGGTCTGGGTGTGGACTTCATGTTCGACCAAAGTCGTAGAGCCTGGGACATCATTGAAGTTAGGGGGAAACTCGCCCATAAAGTCCTTGAGCTCCATCTTTTGACCTTCCGTCAAGCTTGGTCCTAGCTTATCATCATCGATGCCTTCTTTGCTGTGGAAGTCTCCCAGTTCCAACAGTTCTTCGCTGTCAAAGCTGTTGTCGGTCACAGCTGCTGTGGCTGCGTGCACAGTCTCTGATGGCCTTTCCACGTACAGCTTAAGGAGGTTGGCGTGGTATATCTTGGAATGCCGACCGACCTTCACCTTGTAGTCGTTGATCCCCACCACGGTCTCCACTTCGTACGGGCCTTTCCACTGTATCAGCAACTTATTATGATCGGTAGGTAGCAGCACCAGCACTTTGTTGCCAGGTTTGAACTTCCTGTTCACAGCCCTACGATCGTAGTAGTGCTTTCCACAGTCTTGGGACTTCTTCAGGTTTTCTCTGGCTATCTCGAGAGTCTGCTCCAGCTTCTCTCGTAGCTCAAACACGTACTGGTAACTGTTCTTCACCTCTGGGGTGTCTACTTCTTTCGTCCACAGTTCTTTCAGGATGTGCATCGGCCCTCGGATGGTTCTTCCGTACAACAGCTCGAACGGAGAAAAGCCGGTGGACTCCTGCGGTACTTCTCTGTAGGCGAAAAGTAAGGCGTTGATATAGCGATGCCATTGTCTGGGCTGCTCGCTGCACAGTTTCTTCAGGGTGGACTTCAGCGTAGCATTGAACTTCTCGACAAGCCCGTTGCACATCGGATGGTAGGGTGTCGTAGTCAAATGCCGGATGCTCAGAAGTCTGTTGACCTCCTTCATGCAGTCAGAGACGAACTGCGTCCCGAGGTCTGTCAGGATCTCTTCAGGCACTCCAAGTCTACTGAACATGTCCACTAGCGCCTCTGCAACAGTTTCAGTGTCAATCTTCTTCAGAGGCACTGCTTCTGGGTACCGAGTCGCATAGTCCACTAAAGTCAGTACCCACCGATGACCTTCTTCACTCGGAGGTCTTATTTCGCCGATTAAGTCTAAGGCCACCCTCTTGAAAGGTCGGTCGATCAGAGGCATCCTCTGCATAGGCACTTTCGGGACCCTTCCTCGAGGTATGGTCTTCTGGCAAATGTCACATGATCGGCAGAAACGGCTGACGTCCGCATGAAGTCCTGGCCAGTAGAACACCGCCTGGATTCTATCCGACGTCTTCTTGATACCTAGGTGACCTCCCATGATTGAGTCATGCGCTACTTCCATCACCTGGCGCCTTAGGGGTAACGGTACCAAGACTTGACGTAGTGGTTTACCTCCGTTGACCCTCGGATGCTGGAAGATTCGATACAGGATCTTGGCCTTCACCTCAAAAAAGACCGTGCCACTGCCCTTGGTCACGTGGTCTTGGCGGCTCCTGTACTTGTTTAAAGTGCTATCAGCTTCCTGGAGCTGGATCAGCTTATCTCTGTCCACGATGGCAGCTTTAGAGTTGTCGGCGACCTTCATTGGCGTAGACGTCTTGTCTCTCTTGGCCTGGGCCCTGGTAGTAACAGCACCGACGATCTCTGGTCGGCAGGGCTGAGCCGGAGTAACCACATTGTCCCATAGCAACTCTGTAAGGTCTCCATCGGGAAATGGCAATGGATCTTCCTCCACAACTTCGACGCGTTGGGTTGAGGCAGGACTCCACTCTGGATCGGGGTCGTCGGGTCGTCTCGCGCCGTCGATATTCCGATCATCAAATCATACAGCGGCTTCTTCAGGCAAACCGCTTCGACTTCGCCTATGTAGAAAGGGGTGTTGACATGAATCTTCGCAACTGGCGCTCTCACACATTTGCTGTCGGCCATAAGTGTCCATTTAAAATCGCCAGTGAATTGTTCTTTAGCGATTAGGTCTTCTCTGACGATGACCCCACTGCAGCCAGAGTCTCTTAGAACAGTCACTTCATGATTTCCGACGCGTCTCTTGGAAACAGGCATGTTCTGGACGGTCACAGCTGCGCTGGCGACGACGGGGATGGATTTTCCGTTGGCAAGGAGAAGTTGGCCATCGGTCATGCACTCTTGCACGTCCGCAGGAGTAGTTGTGCGCTTGGTCTCACTCGGAAGAATGACACTCCCGCCGCACACTTGATGGTCAGATCTACTGTTTTGCCGTTGATTGGAGAAACGTCTCTGTCGGTTGCCAGCCGCTGCATTGTCCGTACTGCTCCGCTGCCCGCTACTTTTGTTTTGAGGACAGTTAGCCGCTCTGTGGTCTGTAGCGTTGCAGGTGAAACAGCCTCTTGAATGCCTTTTTCTGGGAGGAGGCGTGGAGTCAGTGTGTCTCTGGCTCGTCTGGCTTGCCGTCTTCTGAAAGTGTTTCGTCGCGCTGGGTGGCCCCAACGTTTTCTCATGATCGATGAGATATCTTTCAGCAGCCTCAGCAACGTCTTTTAGCGTCTGCAACTTTTGTATTTCCAAGTGGATCGCGAGGTCCTTAGGGCAGGCGTTGAGTAATTGTTCCCTCACGATCAGCTCATGGAGACTCTCGTAAGTCTTCCCTTTGCCTGATAATTCCACCCACTTGTGTAGATATGATGATAGGCGCTCCACAAACTGCTTTGGCGTCTCGTCTGACTTAGGCCGGCATTCACGGAAGCGTTTACGGTAGCCCTTCTCTGTAAAGTTGTAGCACTGCAATAGGGCCTCTTTCAAGACGTCGTAGTCTTTAGCGTCATCGTCCGACAATCTGGTGTAGACGTCGAGTGCTTGCCCCGTCAGAAGTGCACTTAGTCGAATCGCCCAGTCTTAAGGTTGCCAGTTAGAGCTTTTGGCAAACCTTTCAAATCTCGCCAAATAACTGTCGATCTGGTCCTTCCCGTCGACGAACGCTGGCAATTTTGGAGCTTTGTTGTCACTGATAATTTGTGGCGCATTCTGCTGTTGCTGGATGCGCGTCATTTCTAGCTGGAACTCAAGACGCTTCAGCTCGAATTTTCTGTCTTTTTCTTGTCGCTTCTCTTCTCTTTCTTGACGCCGCTCTTCTAATTCTCTTTCTTCACGCCGTCGCTCATCTTCTCTTTCTTCACGCTGACGTTGTTCTTCTCTTTCTTGTATTCTCTCCTGAGACTTGACGTACTCCGTCAGCTGTTTGCCTTTTAGATTCAGTTGCATCCCTTTCTGCCAGAAGTCAGCCATCTTGATGCTTCTGGAAAGTTCTTTTTCTAGAAAGTTCTTGACTGTAGAGTTCTTTTTTTCTGGAAAGTTCTTGACTGTGCTGTACCTTTCTAGACTGTTCTAGAACAGCACGCTTTCTGCAGTAGCGCTGATGCTTGTCACTAGTCGCCTTCGTTGACGCAGGCCCCGCTGTCCTCGTCGTATGCGACGCTGCACCACGCTGGTGTTGATGTATACGCTCCTGTGCTGAAGTAGACGCGACGTCCGCTCTCCGCTCTCTGTAACACTGGCGATGTAGCTCCGAGACTGTCCCTCGACGTAGTCCTGCGGCAGCCACGTAGTCCCGATCTGTTGTTCGCTCACGAAGCAACTCTTCAGTGACTACACGCCCTTGCAGTCAACCCGAACCTATCGGTGATGTAGTCCCAGTATGTTGGCCCCTCTCGACGCAACTCGTTGGCGGCTACCCTCGATGACTGCCTCTCGTAACGTTGACTCGCTTGTTGTAGCAGTTGAACCCTTGGCTATGGCGTGAATCGCGGCTTGACCCCCAAAATGTTACACTCAGTTCGATGATGGAGTTTTCTATCAGTATCTGATTCAGCCCCGATGCTTGAATTCCTGATAGTTGTGTAACTCAGATTCGTTTATTCACGCAACCCGCTCAAGCAGCATACAAGTCACTAAGTCGACATATGAAGTTTTCCACTTTTTATTCAGCACACACCAACAACTGCATACAATTCTCAACTCAACTCAACAACTTTCACAGCAACTTTTTTTCACAACACACAAAGCATCGAATATATAATTTTTTCTATCCTTCGAGATGACGACAGTTTGTTCTAGAAATGACGCATTACAACTAACCAATCAGAATTAAAGATCGTCATCACTGACTTACGCCATACATCTCTCCACACATACCCCGAACCTTCTCTTACTTCGACAATCATCCCGAAACTTCGATCGATAGTAAACAAGGAGATCCAGAGTATTCTCTAACAATATCGACCAACGAAAATTATCCACGTTATACAAAGCCTCTCCTAACAACAATGCAAACTCAAATCAAAGGTAAATAAACTCCATTATTGAATACTTTGCAAAACGAAACGATTAGATCTATCGTGCGCGCTTTAGACACACTTTCGTTCGTTTCAACGTAACACAAAGAAACTCATCGCAATGATTTTATTATGAAGACAGTACTATTTAACAAAGAAACTCATCACAATGCATTTATTATGAAGACAGTACTATTTAACAAAGAACCTCATCGCAATGCATTTATTATTTATTTATTATTTATTTATTTAATCGTTCTTATATAGCGCTTTTCCAGCTCAAGAGCTGCTCAAGGCGCTGGCCGATACAGGATATAACTCAAGCCGCCCGAGACGCCCACCCGCAGCCTTTGGGCGCATGGTCTGACGCCCGGACAACTGAGCACAATCCTGGGCAGCCAGGGATGGGGGAGAAGGACCTAGGTGCATGCTGGGTGTGTTCTTGTCACCGGCACTCTCCCGTCTAGGACATGAGCGTCAGGATCTTTAAAGTCCGTTATGATGGAATGTATGTGACACAGACTAGACCTCGGTTTATACTCTCATCCGAAGGATGAAGACAGTACTATTTAACAAAGAACCTCATCGCAAAGCATTTATTATGAAGACAGTACTATTTAACAGAGGACCTCATCGCATTGCATTTATTATGAAGACAGTACTATTTAACAAAGGACCTCATCGCAATGCATTTATTATGAAGACAGTACTATTTAACAGAGGACCTCATCGCAATGCATTTATTATGAAGACAGTACTATTTAACAGAGGACCTCATCACAATGTAATGTTATTTTTAAGAGTACAATGCAATGTGTTGGTCCACTATCACATAATTAGGGTGGAGAAGAAAAAAGTTCATTTGATAATGGTGATGATAATGATAATGATGATGTTTTTGAGGATGATAATGATGATGATGGTGATAGTGCTGATGTTGATGATATTGTTGCTGATGATGATGGGGCTAATACTAATGATGATGAAGACGATGACGAAGAAGAAGATGACTTCTAAGTAGATGACGGAGAAGATGCAGATGTTGTATCTGAGTACGATGGCGCCGACGATAACGACTTTATGATATCAGCGTACGGCCATCATTACACTCAAACCAAGTATAGCGATGATTCAATGTTGATGGTGATGCAGATGACGAGAATAGTGATGACCACAATAATTATTGTGATGATTATGATGATGATGATGACGATACTGCTGCTGCTGCTGCTGCTGATGATGATGATGATGATGATGATGATGACAAAGGCGAGGACGATAACACTCATGTCAACAACGCAGACGACGATAAAACGCCTATAACGTCAACAACAACAGCAAAGACGACATTAAGAAAACAGATGTTGACGTTCGCCAAAGAATGGTCACACTTAATGTGGTGGGAGAACAGTGGAGTCCAGGCACAAAGGCCACACAATGGGTCTGTTAACGTTGATCAATGTCCCTACCCTTTGTCTTTCAAGGCCTCCCCACTTGAATTATTAAACAACCACAAAAATGTGGGTGCCAGTAATTGTGAGTAAACACGAACATTAAGTTGGAATCTTGGACCGCCCTCGCTGTTTGTCAACCCTCAGCTCCTATTTTCGCTGCAAGTCAAAGCACGTAATTTGCCTAACAATGACCACAGTATGCAGTGGATTCATAGTCTTTCGGATTTTTAGCTTATATTATGTTTCCCCATATTACTCCTCCCATCTTAAAACCCTCTTCAAGGTCTCCAGTTCCTCCTTCTGTATTGTGACATGTTATTTTGCTGCCTTTATTTTACTTCTTAACACATTCATAAATCCGCAAATGTTTAAGTTGTTACTAAAGTAGAACAGTCCCCAATCATGGAACCAGCCTCAGCCCAGAAGCGATAGTGTTGAAAACGTATAGCGTGTTGTTAGTATGCAGCATACAACAGTCCACATGTACGAACCCTAACGGAGAAGGGGAGAGAGTAGGGGGGAAGGGGAGGAGAAGAAAGAGTGTGTTGTGGTATAGGTTGTATGCTGGGAGTGGGAGGATTTGATGAGGAAGGGGGAGGTGGGCTGTTTCAATGTGAAGTGTGGCTGACAGGGAAAGGTCAGATAAAGTTTTCCAATACATATATTGTGTTATCGTCCCTCGCCAATCAAACATGGGTCATCCCCTCAACATTCCTCTTAACTTTTTGTTTGAAATATATCAATTGAGGAACATACCATTTTAGATGAAACACAACCGCGATAATACCAACTGTAGGGACAGACTAGCGAGTCCAACAAACCAAACCAGTTTTGTAATCGTTCAATGAAATTATCTTTCTAATGATACTTAATTTCCTGTTTTATGGGAAAAGGGATTTAAACAAAATAATATGGTTGAATGAGACTTTTCTAGCGATGTGGAAAACGGAAAAAATAACAGAATAATTTCTTATTTTATCGTGCATGAGTATCTTCTATCTTACATTTTATTCTCATAGCGCGTTCTTCTATTTTAAGAACCTTGAAAGCAACACGATGACTTGCTCATAGTGGTGAAAAAGCGGAAACTCCGATGGTATGGCCACGTCACCAGATCATCAGGTCTTGCAAAGACCATCCTGCAAGGCACACTGCAAGGAGGTAGAAGAAGAGGGAGACCGAAAAATAGGTGGGAGGACAACATTCGAGAATGGACTGGTTTGACACTGAGCGAAACAATCAGGGTTGCTGAGGACAGGGAAATATGGAGTACGCTGGTTATACGATCATCTGTGGTGCCCCTACGACCTCCGAGTTATGGGATAGGATAGGATAGGATAGGAAAGCACTGTCAAGATCGCTTTGAAGTCGTAGGACAATTTAAAAAAATTGAATTCCCCATTGGTCACTGCTGATAACTTTGTAAATAATATGGTAATGGCATGAACCAACACGCATTACAAATGTTACAGTGGTACAATGTAACGCCTGATCCCTGATTTCATCTCACAGCATACGATGACCCATAGCCTGACACTGCATGGGAGAGCTCAGCTAACGTAAGACTTAAGAAGACCCAAGACTAAGCGTCAAGCTATGGGCCATTATTACCTGCTCTCGTGACAGATCAAAATATAAATCGTAGCACTGTGGGAATCACAGTACATGTTAGTTCAGGCTAATGCAGCACTGTGGGGATCACAGTACATGTTAGTTCAGGCTAATGTAGCACTGTGGGGATCACAGTACATGTTAGTTGCAGCACGGTTTACAAAGGTTGTCAGCAATGTACAATAGGGAGTTACTTTTCCACCACCCTATCGTTTTCACCACTTCCGCTCCAACTGGTCCACTCCGTTGTGTCTGATGACCGGTCTTTGTCCCTGTCCCTACTGCCTATCTTGTACATTTCTTTTATTTTGTATTTGGCAGTCTGTGCGGGAGCGGAGCGTGCAGTGTGTTGATGATTTAAGAGCTTGTGTTGCTGACAACGGGTACAGCAGCAGAGGAAACGAGGACCTAAACCGTCTGTGTGGACCCAGGGTGAAGGAACGATGTTTGTGCCTTTAGTGAGAGAGGGACTGAGACTTGACAAACAGACTGTCGGTCAACATCTTATAATGAAGCTAACACGATGGCACCTGGAATAATGTGCCTATGGCACGGTCAAGTGCCTATGCCACTGTTTTGACCTAGTTCTAACTTGGTTTGTTTTGATTGGTATCCCGGGTGTAATCTTTTGGGAATAAAAACAGATCAGCCGAACTATCCACAGTGTGGTCGCCTGGTTCCATGTCGTCCATCCGTGCATGCATAGTATATACACACACACACACACCCACACACCCACCCACACACCCACACACACATACACACACGCACACAAGCGCGCGCACACACGCACACACAATTCAACAGCAATACGAACGTTTTTGCTCCGACAGTAATTCGTCTAACACACAAACACATACGCACACACACACACTAACTAACTAAATACCAAAGTCCAAAAAAAATCCGTCCATTAGTCACAGACAAAATTGGGCTAAATAAATAACAAAATTAAAAAAAATTACGTCACCACGACTCGATATAGTTTTGAATAACGCAGCATCTGTATACTCTCATTACATACAAAGTTTAAAGGAAATGTAACCAAAAAAAGTGACCTTATCATGATTACGTAATTCGATTTGCATAATGTTTGTTTTAAGTTGGAGGCATTGGTAAAGTCTAAGTTTGTACCAAATTTGACCCAAATCCCTCCAGTAGTTTTGGGCCAAAATAGGATTGGAAGAAACAATAATTTATGAGGTCATCATAATGACCTCACACTATGAAGTCAATCAATAAACTATAGTTTCGTTTAAGGCTTAAGCTTAAGGCATCTGAACACTAATGGCATACAAAGTTTAAAAAAATTATTTTTTTACATAAAAATAGTACCTCACGATTTGCATAAGTTTGGCACACGTAAAGTCTAAGTATACACCAAACTTGAACCAAATCCCTCAAGTAGTTTGGGAGAAAATAAGATTAGAAAAAAACATAACAAATTATGATCTCAACATGATGACGTCATGCAACATGCAAAATTATTTTGTCGTTGGGTAGGGTTTAATATTTGCTAACTAAATACCACGTTTTAAAGAAATCCGTACTGACAGAAAAGTGCGTAAATATTAGCTACGGACGACGGACGGACAGACGCTGGACAAAGGGACGGTACACCAGACGCCCAAATCCAAAAACAGTACTTTCCGACAAAAAGAACATACTATAAAACAGACACACACAAAAAGCAACAGAAAGGCTACAACAGTTAAGGTATTGCTCCAGCGACCTGGATGTAATCTTGACGAAGCACATACATTTTGCAGAATAAACTCTTCTACAATTGTTGAGGGCAAGTGACAATTGTAAAAAAAAAAAAAAAAAAAAAGACATGAAAGAAGAAACAACATGAAACAAAATCTCAAACAAACCAACAAACAACCCAAAACAAGCAAACGTCGAAAGAACTCGACAGGCAGATGAAGAACTGCGAGACGTGTAACGAGCGAACAATGGGAAAAGCGTAGCACTGACCTGCACGTATTTGGTGATCTTGCACATCTCCAGGCCCAGGTGCCAGAAGCCGAAAAAGTCCTCGGCAACGGTGGGCGGCAGGCAGATCAGCACAACCAGTAAGTCCGCCACCGCCAGGTTCACCAGGAAAATGTTGGTAACACTGCGCATGCGAGGATTGCGCCAGACCGCGAAGCAGACGAGACAGTTGCCGCCCAGCCCGACGATGAAGACGACGACGAAGAGGACGACGAAGATCCAGCTGAAGACGGCGGTGACCAGGGGTTTGTCAGTGGGGTCGGCGTAATTGTAGTCCAGGTAGCCATCGGTGGTGTCGTTCACACTACCTCTGTCGCCGCTGACGTAGCTGTTGTCGCTGCCCATGATGGGCTTGGTGGTTAGGTTGAGGATGATGGTGGTGTTGAACATCCCGTCGTGTGTGGGGGGTTGAGGGTGGGGGCTGGCTTGTTGTAGATGACTCTGCGTCATTATGACGTCTTGCCCAATGACGGCTCTCAGCTTTCACGACACTACTGACTATCACACAGCTTCTCGTGAATAATTCTACTTATTTCGTCACTTTCCGGTTATTATCGTAAATGTCCGTGTAACTCCGTCACTATCCTCGTGACCAGTCGACCACAATCGTATTTTTCCTCAAAATTCGTATTTATGAAGTAAATCACGTGGCGACGAAAGCGTCGTAACTGTTGGGTGATAAAAGACCACAGCAGTGTAAATAGTAATTGTTGATCTACAATGTACAAAGTGTTTTGCAAGGCTACTCACCTCTCCTTGGACACAGCTAAACACAGAAATAGTCTATCAGTTGGAAAATAGAATGGAATTTCTTATTGCACATCCTATGGACCGCGACGTTATGAGTTACTTATGCTGGTCACATTTCAATAGTCACAACAACTGGGACTAACACTGGACTGGCTTGCGTAGTGTGAATGTTATCATTATAATATCAATAACTGATAATGTTCTCTTTTTGTTTAGCTTTGCTGTGTGTGCAGAGGTTCCGAATACATAATCGTTATGGTCATACAAAACAAAATGACAAGGTAAAATGCACCTCCAGGTTTGTTGTCACCAAACTAGATCGTAATACGTCACTTTTTCTCCAGTGACTCATTATACGGTAACTTCACTAATTCATTGAAGATTTTATTATTATTATTATTATTATTATTATTATTATTATTATTATTATTATTATTATTATTATTATTATTATGTTCTTCTCTGTCGTGTTCTCATCTACCAAATTGTTGTGGTTGAAATAAAATCATTAATGCCGCAGGGTTTACAAAGCAAAGAGCGTCACGACCACAGTTGTATTAGAAAAACTACTGCATACGCTTAGAAGTCACCAAAAGATTTTAGAAACACGATACATTATTTGAAGTTGTTCTATCCTTTGTCTATTTGACACTAGCTGTGCTACTTTATTCATTAAGGTTTTGTGCAAAACAGAGTCAGAGGTACAGTAAGGTCTGGTGCTGTTTTTTGATTGGTTTTATTATTTGGTATAGTTGTTTGTTTTGCTTTTTGCGTCACAAACTATGACATCATAAGGTGACGTTTAGAAATGCACACACTGACCTCACGGCGGTATTATTCTGCTGTTGGTTTTCGTTTTTTGTTTTAAAAACTGTTTGAAATGACGTCATTTTCTTTCAGACGTGTTATTAATATTGTATAATAGTGTGTGAGCTAAAATGACATCTTCCCAAGGTTGTCAGTCACAATTCTTCAGCGACCTCTTGACATTATTCTAGATCCAGATTTCCAATCCAGTGGCATCGGCTCTGCGCGCCATCCAGAACATCATTAACTCACTAGGTCAAGGATCACCTGAAACAAAGAAAGGATAACAAAGTAGAGTATTGGTCATACGTTTTTTTAGTGCAATGAGCTGCTGAAGGTGGTGGTGTCCGTCTACATAGAACACCACCAGAGTCACACACCACAGTTGACCCACTACACGTAAATACATTAGGCATTAGTAACGTCCCTGTATCGCGGTTATATACATACATTGGCAAATGGGTCAATTTAAAACTAAATAAATAGATTAACAAAGCAATGAAAGAAACAGAGGAAGAAATACAGAAACTGACAATAAAAGACGATCAGAGAATACGAAAATACACAGAAGCATAGGCTTAATGAAAGAGAGAGAGAGAGAGAAAGAGAGAGAGAGAGAGAGAGAGAGAGAGAGAGAGAGAGAGAGAGAGAGAGAGAGAGAGAGAGAGAGAGAGGGAGAGAGAGAGAGAGAGACAGACAGACAGACAGACAGACAGACAGACAGACAGACAGACAGGCACAGAGGGAGAGATTGGCATGGGATTAAGTTTCAGAAGCCTAAATGCCACTGGTGAAACTTCAAGCGACAGGGTTGACAACAGCGTTGATCACAGGGTTGACCATAAGATCGACCACAAGACTGACCACCGGGATGACCACCAAGTTGACCACAGGGTTGACATGTCCTAATACCACCTCCCACGCCATATTTGCACTGCACAAACATTTGCTTTAGTCTTTAACAAACAATCTATACTTTTGTTTTAGAAGCACACATTGGAAAAGAAAATCAAATCACTTGTCTTTTTTCCCGAAAATTTGTTGTCTTTACTTTTAAACCTAGAATTTTCCACCGAATTTAGCACTCGTCTCTTTTTTTCTTCTTTTAAAAAAATAATACATGGCGTTTTGTTAATCGCAACAAAAATGTAAAATCATAAAAAGAATACAACTAAAACTAAAAAAAGGACATGGAAAAAAAGAATGGCATTGGTAGGAGATGTGCTGGTCGTCATCAGGTGACAATGATGATACTAGTAGTGGTAGGAGATATGCCGGGTATCGTCAGGTGACAATGATGATACTAGTAGTGGTATAAAATATGCCGGGTATCGTCAGGTGACAATAATGATACTAGTAGTGGTATAAAATATGCCGGGTATCGTCAGGTGACAATGATGATACTAGTAGTGGTAGGAGATATGCTGGGTATCGTCATGTGACAATGATGATACTAGTAGTGGTAGGAGATATGCCGGGTATCGTCAGGTGACAATGATGATACTAGTAGTGGTATAAAATATGCCGGGTATCGTCAGGACACAATGATGATACTAGTAGTGGTATAAAATTTGCTGGGTATCGTCAGGTGACAATGATGATACTAGTAGTGGTATAAAATTTGCTGGGTATCGTCAGGTGACAATGATGATACTAGTAGTGGTATAAAATTTGCTGGGTATCGTCAGGTGACAATGATGATACTAGTAGTGGTATAAAATTTGCTGGGTATCGTTAGGTGACAATGATGATACTAGTAGTGGTATAAAATTTGCTGGGTATCGTTAGGTGACAATGATGATACTAGTAGTGGTATAAAATTTGCTGGGTATCGTTAGGTGACAATGATGATACTAGTAGTGGTATAAAATTTGCTGGGTATCGTTAGGACACAATGATGATACTAGTAGTGGTATAAAATATGCCGGGTATCGTCAGATGACAATGATGATACTAGTAGTGGTGACGGAATTAATTGTGGGGTGGGGGAAGAGGGGAGGGGAGAGAGATTGGTGTGTGGTTTGGTGAAATTGGTAGTGGTGGTGACGTTGCTGTTCGTGAGGTTGGTATTCTTGCTGCTGGTGATAATGGTAATGGTGATGGTGATGGTAAAACTGGTTGACGACACTGATAATGATGGTGGATTTGGAACAGGACACGACCACGTGGAAATGTTGCCTTGTCTTTCATACAGATTCTGTGTGTCGCCACCATCATTTAGTACTGTGGATGCCGCCCACAGGCCCCTCACGCCTCGTGCACTTGTACTAAGCAGGTGCCCATGTACTTAGCACGACGTATCACAGAATATACCACAACGAGTAGCACACTGGAAGCTCTGCCAGAGAGAAAGAGAGAGACAGACAGACAGACAAAGACAAATACAGAGAGACAGTGAGAGAACGGGAAATGTAAGTGGGTAAAGAGAACACTTGACCACTCGACCTCTGTGGGGGTCAGAATTGGTATTTTATTTGTACATAACTATTACAGTATTGCTAATCTGCTATCATTGTATCTCCGTCAACATGCCACCAAATTTCTTGTCTTTGCAAACAGCGTTGACGTCAAGCTTTTTGAATGTTATTTATTGTTCATTTCTTCATTTGTTGTATATAGATTTGCGCCCACGGAAAAGGGCAGTTTTCCACTGTATGTCTGTAAGGTGATGATTAGACAATAAAGATGTACTGCATTGTATTGTGTAGTGAGTGGCATGGCTACAGTGTACATTGTGACAAACATCACCCATTGACCACGGTCCAAGGTGGGGTGCCGTTTCCAGTCGCCAGTCCGAGGTAATTTCTACAGTAATGATACAGCCGGTGTAGCAGGCCAGATTATACTCCGCCTCAAGTATACCCAGGGTATAAACTGGCCTAGCCCATACTATGCCCCCCGTATAAACTGGCCTAGCCCAGACTATACCCCTGGGTATTATCTGGCCTAGGCTCGTTTAACCCTCTCCTGCCCATTATAACCCCCCCCCCCCCCCCACTACGGAAGACCTTATGCTTCACGTTACTCTTTAATTTATGTGTTGTAATTGTTCTGATGCACTCAGATAGATAGATAGACAGACAGACGGATAGATAGATAGATAGATAGATAGATAGATAGATAGATAGATAGATAGATAGATAGATAGATAGATAGATAGATAGATAGATAGATAGATAGATAGATAGATAGATAGATAGATAGATAGATAGATAGATAGATAGATAGATAGATAGATAGATAGATAGATAGATAGATAGATAGATAGATAGATAGATAGATAGATAGATAGATAGATAGATAGATAGATAGATAGATAGATAGATAGATAGATAGATAGATAGATAGATAGATAGATAGATAGATAGATAGATAGATAGATAGATAGATAGATAGATAGATAGATAGATAGATAGATAGATAGATAGATAGATAGATAGATAGATAGATAGATAGATA
Source organism: Oncomelania hupensis (assembly GCA_036898135.1). Classification (NCBI taxonomy): domain Eukaryota; kingdom Metazoa; phylum Mollusca; class Gastropoda; order Littorinimorpha; family Pomatiopsidae; genus Oncomelania; species Oncomelania hupensis. The sequence goes on along the minus strand of JBAHVR010000407.1, from coordinate 396,115 downwards.
GATAGATAGATAGATAGATAGATAGATAGATAGATAGATAGATAGATAGATAGATAGATAGATAGATAGATAGATAGATAGATAGATAGATAGATAGATAGATAGATAGATAGATAGATAGATAGATAGATAGATAGATAGATAGATAGATAGATAGATAGATAGATAGATAGATAGATAGATAGATAGATAGATAGATAGATAGATAGATAGATAGATAGATAGATAGATAGATAGATAGATAGATAGATAGATAGATAGATAGATAGATAGGGTTAGGGTTAGGGTTAGTTTTTTTTTAAAATGTTTTACACGCAAGATAAAGGCTGTTAGCTGAGTTCACTCAGGGTTTTTTTTGTTTTGTTTTTTTTACACGCAAGCAAATGGCTGTTACCTGAGATTTGGTCACGCAAACGGTCATGTACAACAAACCCATGAGTGAAATCTCTTTAGGTGGGGGTATATTCCGGGCGCAAGGGGTATGACCTGGCTTAGGCTGATCTATACTCAGGGGGTTAAACCCGCCTAGGCTACACTATACCCACGGTATAAAGTAGCCAGGGGTATATTCCGGCCTGTTACACCGGCACCACCAATGTGAAATGTTGATGGCTCCTACAATGTGATATGTTGATGGCTCCTACAGTGTGATATATTGATGGTTCCTACAATGTGATGTTAAGATAAGACTGCTGCGCTCCCTTGTCATCTCCATCTTCCTATACGCGTGCGAAATATGGACCTTCACAGCAGATCTACAATGAAGAATACAAAGCATGGAGATGAGGTGCTACAGAAGACTTCTGGGCATTTCCTATACCCAGTACATCACCAACGACGAAGTCCGACAGCCATTGAACAACACGATGACATGCTCACAGTGTTGAAAAAGCGAAACTCCGATGGTATGGCCACGTCACCAGATCATCAGGTCTTGCAAAGACCATCCTGCAAGGCACAGTGCAATGAGGTAGAAGAAGAGGAAGACCGAATAAGAGTTTGGAGGACAACATTCGAGAATGGACTGGTTTGACACTGAGCGAAACCATAAGGGTTGCTGAGGACAGGGAAAGATGGAGTACGCTGCTTAAACGATCATCTGTGGTGCCCCTACGTCCTCCAAGTTACGGGATAGGATAGGGAAGATAGGAATAGGATATACTGATGGCTCCTACAGTGTGATATGCTTTTGATAGCTCCTACAATGTGATATGCTGATGGCTCTTACAATGGACTATTACTAGAAGTGGAAACAAAGTGGACGAGACAGCCAGACTGGAAGGTTATTGACCATTCATAATTGCTGTAACAATGTCAGCATGTTACAGTTCTAACAGTTACGCTTTCTGTCATAACGCACTTTCAGCTTCCACGAACTGCGCAAGGCCAGCATTCAAATCTACCACGCCGTTTGTCGCCGGACAGATTCCATCTCCAGGGCTGAGCTTTACCGTTCGCCAACTCGCCAATGGCCCCTAAAAATAGTGTGTGGCGAGCTCGATTTGGGGTACCATTCGCCCGGCTGGCGACTTGAAAATACCGCCAGTGGTAGAGATTCTGTACCTGTACACGGACTTTTGACTTGCAATGTAAAACAAAACACGCGCCAACCGCTTCTGCAGTCAGCACCGGAGACCCGTTCCGATGCATGCTAGGAAGTTAGGTAACGCTAGCAAAGCGAGGGATTTGCGAAGTAAAAATAGCCTTTTCTCGCGAGACTTTCTTCTTTCCCTCGCCGCGAAACGCTACTGCCCTGCGAGATCCTAGCCTTCTTGCTTCCTTGCGTGTATCGGAACGAGTCTCTGACTTCCTTGATGAGTCACGCGAGACTTGCCGTACTTTCGATATTCCCCATTCTCAGTCTTTTGTCAATCTCGAACGATGTGACGCTTTTTAAGCGGTGTCTCGGAGCCTCCAGCAAAAAAAAAAAAAAGTCCGAAAAAGAAAAAAAAACAGCTGAAGAAGGCACACCCAAGCTCCTTCAAGTTTTGGAACATTGAGGAGGAGGATGTCGATGATGAATAAATTATACAGTGCTTGTTTTAAAAAATGAAACAGTGTTGTTGTTGAAATTTATCTTGTTTATTAGCTGCAATAATTATACAGTTTAAAAAATGACCGTGCTTTCAATCAAGGGGTCTGGCAACCTGAAACATATTTTGGCAACTTCAACTTCCCAGGTTAGGAGCCCGGCTGGCTCCTTAGCCTGGCTTGCTAAATCTCAGCCCTGATCTCACGCCAAGACGTGTACTAGCTGCAAAATGGCGCAGTGATTAATGCCACAGACCACCGACCCACTTACGATGGCTAGCTTAAAACTGGATCGGCCAGGTATAAATTTCATTACATCGCCTTTAAAAAAAAAAAAGGAACTGTCAGCTGCAGGTCAATAGTTTAATTAAAAAGAAGAAAATGATGAAAGATGACTGAACGTATTTAGTTTCATTATACATTTTTCAAAACCTTCTAATCCTATTTTCAGCTATTGTGTCTCGAGGTTCCTCAGAAATCCCATCCTTGACTAGTCTGAAGTTTGATTTAGTATGTAAAAGGGAACGAACAAACGTCCCTCCCGCCCCTTCCCCACCCCTCCCATTTGACTATTGATAGCACTATCAACATGAGACTATTGATAGCACTATCAACATGAGACTATTGATAGCACTATCAACATGAGATTATTGATAGAACTATCAACATGAGACTATTGATAGCACTATCAACATGAGACTATTGATATCACTATCAACATGAGACTATTGATAGCACTATCAACATGAGACTATTGATAGCACTATCAACATGAGACTACTGATAGCACTATCAACATGAGACTATTGATAGCACTAACATGAGACTACTGATACCACTATCAACATGAGACTATTGATAGCACTATCAACATGAGACTATTGATAGCACTATCAACATGAGATTATTGATAGAACTATCAACATGAGACTATTGATAGCACTATCAACATGAGACTATTGATATCACTATCAACATGAGACTATTGATAGCACTATCAACATGAGACTATTGATAGCACTATCAACATGAGACTACTGATAGCACTATCAACATGAGACTATTGATAGCACTAACATGAGACTACTGATACCACTATCAACATGAGACTATTGATAGCACTATCAACATGAGACTATTGATAGCACTATCAACATGAGACTATTGATAGCACTATCAACATGAGACTACTGATAGCACTATCAACATGAGACTATTGATAGCACTATCAACATGAGACTATTTATAGCACTATCAACATGAGACTTATGATACCACTATCAACATGAGACTATTGATACCACTAGCAACAGAGACTACTGATACCACTATCGAAGGTACAAACGGACTTTATTGCTTTAATCTCCATTATTACCACAAAACAAACGATTACAACTAACATGCCAGTTGACTTTCGCCCGTCTCGTGGATAACAAAACCTCTCCTTTTGCAGTAGTTGCAATCATGGGAGATAATCCTGGGAACGTTGGACACTGAATGTAGCGAGCGTGGGGATGTAAACAAGGTTAGGCGGAAGGGACATAACTACACCGAAGTCGACCAGTATTGAGCGTCATTTTAATGTAAGATAATACTGTGAAAGTGGGACCTGGCCTTCTGTAGCGAGCGCCGCCTGGTGGGATAACTGCATCTGAGTGAACCACTTATGGCGAAGTGTTGAGGGACTACTAGACAGGTCGTTTATTGTTAATCCTATATTATCTATATTACAGCCTGGTGGTTGGGGAGATTTGAGGAGGGGGAGGGGTGGTATGCGGGGTGGAGAAGTGAAGGAGGGGGGAGAGTGAGGAAGAGGGTACACTGATGACAGTTTGACAGTTTCGCACACTTCTATTCGCTTATCCACCCCAAAAACCATCACTCCTTTGTGCCACACTGTCCTATTTCCACAGGAAAACGGTCCTCAGGCGCACTCGGGTTTCAAACGAACTGTTGTAACTGTGACACGGGGAACAGGTTTGTAGGGGATTAGAGAGAGAGAGAGGGAGAGAGAGAGAGAGAGCGAGAGAGAGAGAGAGAGAGAGAGAGAGATCCATTAGGCGTATTCACTGCATCCATAAGATTGAGAATAACAGCTTGACAAGAAACCCCGAAGACGGCAGATGCGAGGTCCCAATGGTACAGGCTGCCCTGTGGTGGTTTATCGCCATTTATCATTATTACTGTGAATGCCTGTACTTTAAGTGAGACCTGTGTGAAGTCGACGGTTGGAACTGGTGAGTATAGTAATGACTCGCACTAGAAAAACCCTGAATTCACTGCATTTCTTTTATCAATTTAATCATGATAGCACAAATACAACGTGGTGCGATTCAAGATGCATTTTGACTAATCATCAATTTGAAAACGTTTATGTCTTTTAAACTATGCAGTCAATCAATGAATGTTTAGAGGGATTTGCCAGCAAGGTAAAAACTAAGAAGAGAAACAAAACACATGTTAAACAATGTTAAACAATAATTACATAAACATGCTTACTAGATACTTTACACTCACTTACAACTCGCAAATCCAGTGAGCTTTCTGCTTCAACAGTTGTGGTTACAAACGCTAACATCATTCAAAAAATCTTCAATTTCTATCTTCTGATTGATTCAAATTAATAGGAATAACCACTAAAAAAAAACCACGTCTTACAACCAGAAAAATCTCTAACATAACAGCATTGCAGTCAATTTTACTCATGACAACACGAAAATTCGTCTACTAACCGGTACAATGGCTCATTGTGTCAGACAATGGGTCTCGACAGGAAGTCCTCTCCAGGATTGCACAAACAACTGCTGCCCTGACAAGGTTGAAGCCCATTTGGAAAGACAGAACCATCAGTCTACATTCCAAAGTAAGACTGCTGCGCTCTCTGGTCATCTCCATCTTCCTATATGCTTGCGAAGCATGGACTCTCACAGCAGATCTCCAAAGAAGAATACAAAGCATGGAGATGAGGTGCTACAGAAGACTTCTGTGCATTTCCTATACCCAACACATCACCAACGACGAAGTCCGACAGACCATCACACAAGCCATTGGACAACACGATAACCTGCTCACACTGGTGAAGAAACGGAAACTCCGATGGTATGGCCACGTCACCAGATCATCAGGCCTTGCAAAGACCATTCTGCAAGGCACAGTGCAAGGAGGTAGAAGAAGGGGGAGACCGAAAAAGAGGTGGGAGGGACAACATTCGAGAATGGACTGGTTTGACACTGAGCGAAGCCATGAGGGCTGCTGAGGACAGAGAAAGATGGAGTATGCTGGTTAAACGATCATCTGTGGTGCCCCTACGACCTTCGGGTTATGGGACAGGATAGGATAGGAACCGGTACAAAGCGCTGGTGCAATTATTTGAACACGGCGATGACAAAATACACACAGTATAAAAGGCAAGGGCAAAAAGGTAGAGAAAACCAGACTGGCAAGACATTTTCTTGACACCAAAAAAAAAAAAAAAAATCTTAGTTCAAATTAGTCGCCTGCAGTACTCTGAGCTCAGGCAGAAACAATCACTTTATTTGTGAAGGTTGAGGCGTACAACTGAATAAGCCACTAGACATTGCATCTTCTGAAGGCCCAGTCAGACCTACCGATTAAATCATACAATTTATTTCAGGCGATTTAATATTAGGACTGACGCTCGAAGCAACCGGTCACACGCTAAAATTACGTCCATACAACAGAGGCGGAAGTTGGTTTTTGCTGCGGCTCACTCTTAGCTCCCTTTCCTTGTTCATGTAGTGCTCTCCCTTGTTGTTTCGCAAGCTACATGTTGTAAAAGCTATGGGCCAACAGTTCGATTTCGAGCAGTTCGGAGAGTGAGAGAGAATATTGTTTGTCATATTTAGCAGTTTTAATAGCAGATGAGGAGAAAACTTGTCGATGATGGGTACGGCCATGGATCAGGAGGTGGGAGACACTCGGGGTTTAGTCTGCTCTTTGATCCGAAGTCAACCTTTGTTCTTCATTCGCAATGTCAAGGGCGACATAGCAGGTTCTGATTGGTCCAGAATTACGATTTCATCGCAGGAATTAGAACATGTTCTAACCTCTGAATCTACGATGGATTCGCTTGAGATTTTATTGTAAGCTTGTTGTACAACTTCTTGCAGCGTGTGACCGGGTCAATCTTGTGAGAATCGGTAAGTCTGACCGGGGCGTGCGCATGATACATTCTTGTATTATTATTTTTTATTATTATTACTGGTTCCAGCCTCGTACAGCTTTAAGTTGGGCACACATATGGATGACAGACAGAAAGACTCAGTGGGGTCTTTTCCAACCCGCGAGCCCCGGACACTGGTCAGGCAATTGTAATACCTCATGCACTGAGATTCATGTCTCCCTTTGGGCATGCGTGGGGGATGGAGGGGGTCATATTGTTTTTTACCTTTAAGCGAGAGAGAGCAGAGACACGAAGAGCGAGAGACGAGAGCAGACGGAGAGAGGAGAGCGCGCAGATGTATGAGAGTTAGAGCCGAAGAATAGGAAGAAGCATTTGGGTCCCCACAATCCAAACCACTTATCAAAGAAAGAATTATGAATATATGCTGCCACTAAACTGAGCCGGTAGAAAATAAAAAAAAAAAAAAAAAATCAAAGAAAATATGCTAAATGAGGTAGAAAATAAATGAGCGAGGCAAGTTGTTGAAGATGTTTTGCGCATGATGTTGAATGATTGTGCTGAAATGGATACATGGACATTCAGCTCGCTGAGTGGGAAGTATTGCAGACACTGTTTAACGTGCCATGTCTTGTGGCCAACCTGGAACAGGTTTTTCAGATTTCTCCCATGCAGACGGTAGCGTGAGAGCAATTATCGCCATCAAATATTTATCCCCGTTTTATCGACTGTCCGAAGCTTAAATGGTCCGACACGACCGACGTCCGACTTCGGGATAATATCAGCTCAGCCTCTTAGTCTCTCCGACCGTGATATGTTTGACGACCGGCATCGTAATAGCGCTGTGACACTATCAAACACTCCATCCCCCTCTCTTGTCCACATTTGGAAATGCCACAAATCTGATTTATCCAACGTTGGACATTTTAATACACACCAAGATGTGTGTTCCCAAAACGGATTCGTATGTGACGATAGATGGGATAGTTGTTAAAAACAGCGCGCTGGACAAAGCAAAGAGCGGTTTGCTGAAATCTGGCTCTCGTGCTAAGACTCACATTTGCTCTACTCTCGCGCTCAGTGTAGCGCAGTGATCCGTGCACAAGCACCCCAACAGCACTAAAACACTGCTACATATGAGATCCATCATTGACTGCACGTGAAGCTGACACCATATCCATCATTGCGGCATGTTGTCTAGGTCAGAGCTGTAATAGTTTCACAAGTACCATCATACTCACGCCATCAAAACAGCCCCATGCATTATCTTTGATGCTAATGATTACAAAAATGTTGGTAGCCCACAGTCTAAAGCTTTGATACACCCATCAGGTCTCTACACATTGGCAAGCTGTATTCCCCGAACTGCCGATATGCAGGCGACGAAAGCGATGATAATGATCATGATGAAGTATCCTAATGACGACGACGACGACGATGGTGCCTTCGTGATGACGATTCTAATGGTGACGACGAAGGCGACCTTAATCTTGTGCGGGACTAGTGGTGGAGCGGACTATCGTGGAAACCTTTGAAACTGAAGGTGCGACGTGATTTAGAATGAAGTTAGATAAGGGCTTGGTTGTTGTAGGGAACAAATACAGACCTACTTCAGAACAGGCAAGTGCCAAATAATAAGACAAAGGAGAAGGCAGTATCACCAGGCAACAAAACCCATGCCATAGTTACAAGGTTGTTGTTTATAGGCAACAAAACCCATGACTGTGCCAGTGTACACTGCAATGTAGGACTGTTGTGTGGTCCATGATTGTGCCAGTGTACACTGCAATGTAGGACTGTTGTGTGGTCCATGGCTGTGCCAGTGTAAACTGCAATGTAGGACTGTTGTGTGGTCCATGGCTGTGCCAGTGTACACTGCAATGTAGGACTGTTGTGTGGTCCATGGCTGTGCCAGTGTAAACTGCAATGTAGGACTGTTGTGTGGTCCATGGCTGTGCCAGTATAAACTGCAATGTAGGACTGTTGTGTGGTCCATGGCTGTGCCAGTATAAACTGCAATGTAGGACTGTTGTGTGGTCCATGGCTGTGCCAGTGTACACTGCAATGTAGGACTGTTGTGTGGTCCATGGCTGTGCCAGTGTAAACTGCAATGTAGGACTGTTGTGTGGTCCATGGCTGTGCCAGTGTACACTGCAATGGAGGACTGTTGTGTGGTCCATGGCTGTGCCAGTGTAAACTGCAATGTAGGACTGTTGTGTGGTCCATGGCTGTGCCAGTATAAACTGCAATGTAGGACTGTTGTGTGGTCCATGGCTGTGCCAGTATAAACTGCAATGTAGGACTGTTGTGTGGTCCATGATTGTGCCAGTATAAACTGCAATGGAGGACTGGTGTGTGGTCCATGATTGTGCCAGTGTAAACTGCAATGTAGGACTGTTGTGTGGTCCATGATTGTGCCAGTATAAACTGCAATGGAGGACTGGTGTGTGGTCCATGATTGTGCCAGTGTAAACTGCAATGTAGGACTGTTGTGTTATCCATGGCTGTGCCATTAAGGGATTGCATTACTCAGCACCGAAGTTGACGCTTGCAGGCCACCAAAGCTGAAAAATTCCATTAAAAAAAGAAGAAGACATGTCTCTTCACTCTCGTCTTACCCTCTGATCCCACAATCACAGGCCAGCAGAGCTTGCTCGGAAGTCAACCAGATAAATGGCTGTTATTAGTTGGACTGGGTTTTTTTAATATTTGGAAGAATTTTCGCGGGTGTCTGTAGTCGGCTGAGTGGTTCACAATGATATGTCAGTGCGCATACACGCAGCACATATTCATCTCGGTTCAGTTACTGATTACACACTATTTTGCTTAATACGGTGCCAATGCTTTGACAACTCCTCCGGTTGAGAAGCGCACTCCAGTAATGTCCATATTTATCACAGGCAATCAGTATACACTAAACCACAAACCCCACAATAACAATAACAACAACAACAAGAAAATAATATAAATCATTTTCCCCCACTCAAGCTGGCAAAGCCATCACAGTAGCTGAGCCAAGCAAAGCTGATCACAGACAGTTTCAATAGGCAGGAAGACCTATGAAGGTGGGGGGGGGGGGGGAGGGACTGGAATGGGAGAGAAGGGAAGGGGAGGAGAGAGGTGGAACCGCAAACTTTTGACACTGAAGCAAGTTCTCTTCTGACCCACATTTGCTTTTGTCGTTGTTGTTGACGTTGTTGATGGTGTTGATGGTGTCGTTGTTGACGTTGTTGATGGTGTTGATGCTTTTTGGGGGGAGCCGGGGTGAATGGGTGGGTGAGTGGGGGGAGGAGGGGGGTGTTGTTCAATAAAGCCAGTTTGTGAGAGCATAACAGGAGAAGTAGCTATGGATCAATATATCGATGATGACATCAGACATGGAGTGAATATTCCAAACTACTCCAATATCAAAGCTTTAAATGCACTTTGCTTGATTCCAACACCATAATACAACCGGCCAGGTTTTGAGTTACCGAATAAAAGCGTTTTCGCACCAACGAGCAGAACAGAAAAATGATTGCCATGTTAATAGCTGCAATGGTATTATTACATAGCAACACTCTGGCATTTGCAATATTGTAAAAGGTATGAATTGGGATGATCAACGATGAGCAACGATGAGCGTGCTTTGAACGGTGTGAAAGCGATTTAAAGGAAACAGAACGCTAATAATATTTGGTACAGCTTATGGCTACGTTACACATGACATCGATCTATCATTGAAACGCTTTCCATGGGATTATCACCAATAAATTATTATGAACGGTGGGGAACAATGTTGATGGAAAATATAACTCTCGCCTATTTGCATCTAATATACTCTGGCTTCAGCGATGGCGTGGCCGTTGACCGAGCCTGGCCCAAGCGACGACACCCATCATTTCCATGATGGGGAAGCTGTTTCTGGCTGATTACGTCATATTCAGGTGTACGTGGTTATTACAGAACTACACAGAGACCTCTTGCAGTCACGTGTTCTAACACAGCGCACTTACCCTCTCAACGACATGCTCAGGGCATCAGGATCTAACTCAACCGCAAAAATTCGTAAAATTACACCAGAAAGCGTGCTGTTCAACGTCCTACACCACTCAGTCAACATAATGGACTTACATGTAAGCTTGCTGTTCACAGTCAACATAATGGACCTACATGTAAGTGTGGTGTTCACAGTCATCATAATGGATCAACATGTAAGCTTGGTGTTCACAGTCAACATAATGGACCTACATGTAAGCTTGGTGTTCACAGTCAACATAATGGATCAACATGTAAGCTTGGTGTTCACAGTCAACATAATGGACCTACATGTAAGCTTGGGGTTCAGTCAACATAATGGATCTACGTGTAAGCTTGGTGTTCACAGTCAACAGAATGGACCTACTTGTAGGCTTGGTGTTCACAGTCAACATAATGGAGAGCCTACATGTAGGCTTGGTGTTCACAGTCAACATAATGGACCTAAATCTAGGTTTGGTGTTATCAATCAACATAATGGACCTACATGTAGGCTTGGTGTTCACAGTCAACATAATGGACCTACATTTAAGCTTGGTGTTCACAGTCAACATAATGGACCTACATGTAGGCTTGGTGTTCTCAGTCAACATAATGGACCTACATGTAAGCTTGGTGTTCTCAGTCAACATAATGGACCTAAATCTAGGTTTGGTGTTCTCAGTCAACATAATGGACCTACATGTAGGCTTGGTGTTCACAGTCATCATAATGGACCTACATGTAGGCTTGGTGTTCACAGTCAACATAATGGACCGAAATCTAGGTTTGGTGTTATCAGTCAACATAATGGACCTACATGTAGGCTTGGTGTTCAAAGTCAACATAATGGACCTACATATAAGTTTAGATTGCAGAAGTTGAAACGTAAGTTTGATTAGTTCAGTCAACATGTAGGCATGGTTAGCTCAGTCAACATGTAGGCATGGTTAGCTCAGTCAACATGTAGGCATGGTTAGTTAAGTCAACATGTAGGCTTGGTTAGCTAAGTCAACATGTAGGCATGGTTAGCTAAGTCAACATGTAGGCATGGTTAGCTAAGTCAACATATAGGCATGGCTAGCTAAGTCAACATGTAGGCATGGTTAGCTAAGTCAACATGTAGGCATGGTTAGCTAAGTCAACATGTAGGCATTGCTAGCTAAGCCAACATGTTGGCATGGCTAGCTAAGTCAACATATAGGCATGGTTATCTCAGTCATCAAGTAGGCATGGCTAGCTCAGTCAACATGTAGGCATGGTTAAGTCAACATGTAGGCATGGCTAGCTAAGTCAACATGTAGGCATGGTTAGCTAAGTCAACATGTAGGCATGTTTACCTAAGCCAACATGTAGGCATGGCTAGCTCAGTCAACATGTAGGCATGGTTAGCTAAGTCATCATGTAGGCATGGCTAGCTCAGTCAACATGTAGGCATGGTTAGCTAAGTCAACATGTAGGCATGGCTAGCTAAGTCAACATGTTGGCATGTTTACCTAAGCCAACATGTAGGCATGGTTAGCTAAGTCAACATGTAGGCCTATCCTATCCTATCCTGTCCCGTAACCCGAAGGTCGTAGGGGCACCACAGATGATCGTTTAACCAGCATACTCCATCTTTCTCTGTCCTCAGCAGCCCTGATGGCTTCGCTCAGTGTCAAACCAGTCCATTCTCGAATGTTGTCCTCCCACCTCTTTTTCGGACTCCCTCTTCTTCTACCTCCTTGCACTGTGCCTTGCAGAATAGTCTTTAGAACATTAGGCATGGCTAGCTAAGTCAACATGTAGGCATGGTTAGCTAAGTCAACATGTAGGCATGGTTAGCTAAGTCAACATGTAGGCATGGTTAGCTAAGTCAACATGTAGGCATGGTTACCTACGTCAACATAATGGACCTACATGTAGGTTTCGTTATATATACCATATATGCCTTTTGACACAATTTGATTCTTTAACGTGCCAAAACACGGCAGGCGGCAGGAGTGATGAAAATGTAGGAGAGGGGAGGGGAGGAGAGTGGAAAAAGGAAATAGGGAAGTGAACCGCCGATAGAAAAGAGTCACTGCAGATACTACATTTCTGTGATGAAACACTACGGTGATGAAACACTTCTGTCACAACCCAAGTTTTTCTGCAGGTTTGACTAGCGTTTAAGCCTAGGTCTCCGGACGAACGTGTTGATTGCAATCATAGGGAAAATCATGATTTGAGTCACTGATTTCGTGAGACTATCACCGAGTCATCTCAGTCAAATCAGTTCGCAGCGTGATTTGCGATGATTTTCCACGTTTAGTAAATGCCCTAATTTCGACGAACTGATTGCGAATCATTTAGCATGGGAACCAATGAAACGCGCTACTTTGATCACATGATCTTACGAAAATGGCTAATAAGTCCAAGACCGGTCCGCTAGGAACGTTGAGCGTGAAAAATACCTGTGAAGTAATAGAGATGATACAGTCACATGCATGTTTTTAAGATACGTCTTTTTCTCTGAACTGAACAAATGAAATGCTACCGTTAAGGCAAACATTCTTCGTCGATGCTTTTCACACGTTTTGACGTTCGGCGCTGCAAGTGTAACAACTCCTTTTTTTGTTTATGCGCAGTGACTGTGCGCATGTGTCCCAAAATCAAACGTTTTAGTGTGACTACTGGCGTGACGACTCGCAGCGTCAATTCTCCCATTCAAATCATGGCTCGCAAACATTCAATGGCATTGTGATTGCAATCAAAACGTTCGTGGCCAGACCTTGGCTTTAACCACTGGTCCACTCCGCTCCCTTGCTGTAACCGTTAACATTACCGTTAACTAAAACCTAACACCAATCCTAAACAATGGACAATCAATGGTATTGATCTGCAAGAAGCCAATATGTGGAATAATAACATGGAAAGCTGCTTTGAATATCATACACTGCTTCATTAAATCACGTATTATCCCATCCTGTCCCCTGGTGTCGTCAAACACATAAAGATAATATAACAATATATATAACACGTCCAAAATTTAGTACAAACACTTAACAGATTTGCTTTCGTTGGTTTTTATTCATATCATGCCTTTATCTGCTCTGCTCTATCTGATCACACCACCCAGAATTAAATTAACAAGGATACATAATGCTTTATTTGCAAGTGAAAAACACCCCAAGGAAACAATTTCGCTAAAGGTGCAGTGCTTTTACAATTACAATCCACACTTTGTCCATAGGGAAGGACGATAACTCTGTCAACTTCCTGTAGTCCGCTGGCAGGTTGCTGCAAGGCCATTTAATTAATCGTTGTTGTAGCGCGCTTTTCTAGCTCAACAGCTGCTCAAGGCGGTGGCCGATACAGGATCTAACTCAAGGCGCCCACTTGCAGCCTTTGGGTCCATAGCCTGACGCCCAGGCCACCGAGCACAATATTGGGCGACCTTGGATAGGGCAGAAAGAACCTAACGATTCAACGAAGTTTATTGGCCAAATTGACATAAAAAATACACATGGAATATGTTGCGATGTGGCAGTAACATTCATAAAACATACATGCAAACACACGTTTACCAGCTAATAAAATACCGATCAAGCGTGCACACATACACACGCAAACAACATATAGTAAAAAATAAACAAGTAGGTGCCAGAGGATTATCACGTGACGTCAATTACAGCATTATGAATTTGACATTATGAAAAATTTAAAGCGAGAGCAGCCTCTGGAAAAAAAAAGAATATCTAAAACGGTTTGTTCTGGTTTTGAGGGCTCTGAAGCGCCTGCCGAACGGGAGGAGCTCGAACAGATGGCCGGCTGGGTGTGAGGGGTCAGCTGTGATGTTTCTAGCTCTACGGGCCAAGCGCGTGTTGTAGATCGAGGCGACAGATGGAAGTTCGCACCCGATAACTCTGGACGCGTGTTTCACGATGCGCTCAAGTTGCACTTTCTCCTCATCAGTGGCACCACCAAACCAGGTAGTGATGCCAAAGCAGAGGATGCTTTCGATCACTGCGCGATAGAACTGCGTCAGGACTTTTGCAGGCAACCTGAACTTCTTGAGTTGCCTCAATAAGTGCAGGCGCTGTTGGCACTTTTTGATGATGGGGGTGGTGCTGTTTCCCCATGACAAGTCGTTCGAAATGACTGTGCCTACAAATTTGAACTCTTCGACTTGTTCAACACTTTCACCGTTGATCACAAGTGGTGAAAGTGGATCTTTAATTCTCCGAAAATCGACAATCATTTCTTTTGTTTTTGAAACGCTGAGCTCGAGGTTGTTTTCTGAGCACCAGTCAACCAACCGTTCGACCTCATCCCGATAGGAGGTCTCGTCGTCTTTGCTAATCAGGCCCTCAATGGTGGTTTCATCAGAAAATTTAATGACATGAACGGATGGAACATGTGACACACAATTTTGTGAACAATGTAAACCTAGTGCAAGCTGCTGAGTATATTGACGTAGCTGTCGCTCAACCCTCTAACACCTCAGTATATTGACGTAGCTGTCGCTCAACCCTCTAACACCTCAGTATATTGACGTAGCTGTCACTTAACCCTCTAACACCTCAGTATATTGACGTAGCTGTCACTTAAACCTCTAACACCTCAGTATATTGACGTAGCTGTCACTTAACCCTCTAACACCTCAGTCTATTGACGTAGCTGTCACTTAACCCTCTAACACCTCAGTATATTGACGTAGCTGTCGCTCAACCCTCTAACACCTCAGTATATTGACGTAGCTGTCGCTCAACCCTCTAACACCTCAGTATATTGACGTAGCTGTCACTTAACCCTCTAACACCTCAGTATATTGACGTAGCTGTCGCTCAACCCTCTAACACCTCAGTATATTGACGTAGCTGGCACTTAACCCTCTAAGACCTGAGCGTCAGGATCTTTCAAGTCCGTGTTATTGAATGCGTGCACAGACTTACACTCTCGTTCGAAAGATCATGTCTGGCTTTAATTCAACTGCAGCACGGTCACTATGTCATTTACCTATTGATCCATGCCTGTTTAAGTATTGAATGGTCCTGCGGGGAACTGACATTAGTCAAAGTAGCTCATTCCGCCGCAAGGGCAGGTCACAGCGGTATGAATCTTAGTTTCCCATGGTGTCTCAGTTGTCCGTAGCGTTTGACAGTGTGCTTGAGACTGCACGTTGTCGTCTTGGCGACTGGAGGAAAATACTGATGTCGCCAGCTCACTGTATAAAACCCACTCATTTGATTGGACAATATCGCATTATGACCTAAAATCAGTGTGAGTGCTTTTTGTTTTAACATTTTGGATCCTGACAGCAGACCTACAACGAAGAATACAAAGCATGGAGATGAGGTGCTACAGAAGACTTCTGGGCATTTCCTATACCCAGCACATCACCAACGACGAAGTCCAACAGACCATTACAAAATCTATTGGACAACACGGTGACATGCTCACAGTGATGAAGAAACTGAAACTTCGATGGTATGGCCACCTCACCAGAGCATCAGGCCTTGCAAAAACTATCCTGCAAGGCACGGAGCGGAAGAAGAGGGAGACCGAAAAAGAGGTGGGAGGACAACATTCGAGAATGGACTGGCTTGACACTGAGCGAAGACATGAAGGTTGCTGAGCAAAGACAAAGATGTGTACGCTGGTTAAACGTTCATCTGTGGTGCCCCAACGACTTTCGAGTTACGGGATAGGAAAGAATAGGACAGGATATGCTAGACTGCATGATGATAGAAGGTTTCATTGATCCATGTGATGATATAAGGTTTCATTGATCCACATGATAATACTAGGTTTCATTGACCCACATGGTGGCAGAAGGTTTCATTGATCCACATGATGACAGAAGGTGTGAGTCACCACATGAGGGAAGCGAAAGCTCTCAAATAAGCCTGTAGGTAGCTTAAGAATATTCAGTTCCTTCATCAAGTCAGCTCGCGAGTCTCGCCAAGGGATCCTTGATCCAGTCATTGTGCGTCACTCAATTCCACAGGCACAGAATACTCCCGCTCTAATAATTCACGTCAAGGCCTTGGGGCATGTTCGTCACTCACAGCTGCGTTAATCTGTCGGGCGCCTGTGCCACAATTCTAAGGGAGATAAGCCATTTCCTGCTAAAGCAGACGATCCTTTCAACAACACCAAGTTTAGATTCAATTAAATACATATGGACACAAACTAATGTATGAGTGTATTTCTCTTTGGTGAATTAAACATTGTATAAATTTTGGCGTAATTTTGATCTGGCCTTCAAACTAACATCAATAACGTCCGATCACATGAAATACACACCGAAAGTTCTGCAATAGAAGAGAAGGAAACATACACTGCCCAAGGGATTTATGCGTCTATTTGCCCAAAAACAAAGGCCATTACCCGTCGTGCGTTATATCAATACAGTCAATCCAAAGCAAACCAGCACAACACAATACAACACAATACGACAATCACGTGGTGCATGCTTTAAATCTTAATGCAGGAAACCCGCTTTAGTGACCGAAAACAACACACAATTTCAATAAGGAATAGCAAGGGCTGTAACTGTTCACAGGAAACAAGCAATAATTGCACAAGCAATCTCTATACCCCCGTTTGTTGACTTTGCAGCGTTGTATCATTGTTACAGAACAAAAAGTCTGATTGCCGAAAACAAAACATCAGTGGAGATGGACGATTGATTATAGGAAGCCGCGACTATTAGGCGGCAAAAGAGGAACTGAGCATTTTGTGTCTCACAGCAATGCATACTACCTCTCATCTAGCTTGATGATGATGATGATGATGATGATGATGATGATGATGGTGATGATGATGATGATAATGATGATGATGATGATGATGATGATGATGATGATGATGATGATGATGATGATGATGATGATGATGATGATGAAGAGGATGGGAAGAGTAAAGATAAGAAGGAACAGGAAGACACTAAACTAAACAGAAACAAACTCCCCCAATAACTAATTAAGCGTACAATAATTACATACAATTAGTTAGATCGCGATTGGTTAAGCAAAAAGCCAACGGCGATGTTGTGTGGAATGGTCGATCAGAGGCTCAATTTCACTAGGCTTATAAAGGATAAACAATAATGTGATGGCTAATTACCCTACCAATAAAGACGGCCTCATTAACGGCAGTTCTCCTGTCTGTGACCTTTTTGGCTCACGTAACTACATTGTGCAACAGAAAAACAAAGCAGCGGCACTACTTCACAACGTCCTCCATCCTCTCCAGCGCGTAGGTACCAGGTTGTTAAATGCAAATGCATGATTGTCAATCTTTTAGTGCGTAGATACGAGAAAAGCGCGTAGGTACCAGGTTGTTAAATGCAAATGCATGTCAATCTTTTAGTGCGTAGATACGAGAAAAGCGCGTAAGTACCAGGTTGTTAAATGCAAATGCATGTCAACCTTTTAGTGCGTAGATACGAGAAAAGCGCGAGAGTTGTGGCCAAGTGGGCTAAGGTGGGACTAACTTGCCTGTCCCAGACCTAGAACCAATGACGCCTGACAGGTGTGGGATCGATCCAGCATCGGGGCTTTATCTTTCTCCGAATATTATTTACTTTCGATTCGGGCAACGTCTCAGGGGTTTCTCCGGGTACCCTGGTTTGCTCCCACAGTAAAAAAAAAAAAAAAAAAAAACACAACTAATAATATTAGGTAGGTTGGGTTTGGGCGCGCCACAGGCTGCGACTACGCTTTCCCCATGGGAGGCGGCCCAGAATTTCCCGATAAAAAGGGACAATAAAGCGTTAAAAAAAGGGTGTTAAATGCACATGTATGTGAATCTTTAGATACGAGAAAAATGCGTAGGTACCAGGCTGTTAAATGCACATGCATGTGAATCTTTTAGTGCGTATATACCATAAAATTGCGTAGGTACGAGATTCTTTCTTTCGTTGGATCTCGCTCCGTGCGGTTGGCAATAACACATTTTCCTCTGATATGGACTAAAGATTGGTTACAATGACTTAAAAGGCCCAATAGCAAGACCGTGTTTACTTTTGGCCAAAACGGGGGAACCTTACAAGTGGCATTGTTTTAACATTTAAAATGATAACGTGGGCTTTGTTATCACATGACACAATGATGACGTGGGCTTTGTTATCACATGACACAATGATGACGTGGGCTTTGTTATCACATGACACAATGATGACGTGGGCTTTGTTATCACATGACACAATGATGACGTGGGCTTTGTTATTGCATGACACAATGATGACGTGGCTTTTGTTATCACATGACACAGTGATGACGTGGGCTTTGATATCACATGACACAATGATGACGTGGGCTTCGTTATCACATGACACAATGATGACGTGGGCTTTGTTATCACATGACACAATGATGAGGTGGGCTTTGTTATCACATGACATAATGAGGACGTGGGCTTCGTTATCACATCACACAATGATGACGTGGGCTTTGTTATCACATCACACAATGATGACGTGGCCTTTCGTTGCTCAAGTTTGAATTTTGCAATTGGGTTGTGACAGGGAGTGATTTGCCCTGTTTTAAGGAAACGGTCGCTTAACCTTTGACCCTGTTAGTGAGTGAAGCAAGCGGCTTGAAGTGTGCGTCTTTGGTGTGTGGGGCAGGGTAGGTCTAGTTTATCAACCTAAAACCAATACCCTTACGAGCAATTGTTTTTACGAGTTCTGCCTCTTACCGTAGATGCTATTTTTAGCTTCAGAATGTTGGCTAGCCCCTGCTATCATCAGTAGGCACACAAACTACGGAAGGCTATCATCAGTAGGCACACAAACTACGGAAGGCTATCATCAGTAGGCACACAAACTACGGAAGGCTATCATCAGTAGGCACACAAACTACGGAAGGCTATCATCAGTAGGCACACAAACTACGGAAGGCTATCATCAGTAGGCACACAAACTACGGAAGGCTATCATCAGTAGGCACACAAACTACGGAAGGCTATCATCAGTAAGCACACAAACTACGGAAGGCTATCATCAGTAGGCACAAAAACTACGGAAGGCTAGCATCAGTAGGCACACAAACTACGGAAGGCTATCATCAGTAGGCACAAAAACTACGGAAGGCTATCATCAGTAGGCACACAAACTACGGAAGGCTATCATCAGTAGGCACAAAAACTACGGAAGGCTATCATCAGTAGGCACACAAACTACGGAAGGCTATCATCAGTAGGCACAAAAACTACGGAAGGCTAGCATCAGTAGGCACACAAACTACGGAAGGCTAGCATCAGTAGGCACAAAAACTACGGAAGGCTAGCATCAGTAAGCACAAAAACTACGGGAGGCTATCAACAGTAGGCACAGAAACTACGGAAGGCTATCATCAGTAGGCACAGAAACTACGGAAGCCTATCAACAGTAGGCACTCAAACTACGGAAGGCTACCATCAGTAGGCACACAAACTACGGAAGGCTAGCATCAGTAGGCGCACAAACTACGGGAGGCTATCACCAGTAGGCACACAAACTACGGAAGGTTATCATCAGTAGGCACACAAACTTCGGAATTTATTCATAAAATAAAATAAATCTACTGTCAAAAGAGTTATTTTTTGTTGTAAGCTTATTTTTAGTGGTGCAACCCTGACTATGAAAGAGGCTCTGTGGAGGGAGTGTGGCTACAGTGGGTCCTTTAGGTGCATAAGCACCGCAGAGAAGCGCCAGTTGTTATCTGTCACCCTGCTAGTGCGTCAGTTCGTTTTACCCTTTATCTAGCTAGGGATTTAGCTTTGATTGTCATGGCATTATGTTTACAGCTCTGTCTGTGTATTTAATTGACTGTCTTTCTGTTGTTGTTGTTGTTGTTTGTAGATTATAGTCACACGACACATTCGCATATAGGTGACTACTGGACCGATTTATACTGACACCAGCGGGCCAGTTGTTGGTAAAGGGGAAAATAATATGATCACACGTTGATCAATCCGGGATTCGAACCAGCGACCTTTCGGTTACTAGCAAGACGCTCTTACCAACTGAGCTACCCGGCCCCACCGTCTTTCTGTCCGTCTATCCATCTATTTGTCTATCGGCCTCTCTGTCTCTTTGTTCGTGACTCTTTCTCCCTCTCCCACTGTCTGTGGCTTTGTAATAAAGTTTGGTCACTGGAATGCCTAAATATCAATCTGAATTTGTTATCCCCTTGGGAAGAAAGAAAAACAATACTATAAGGGATCGACAAAGTTTAATCAGGTTTGATTCTTAAATACTAAAACTCGGAAACGCCAAGACCACGCTAGACTAAATCTATCGTTATTAAAAATAAATGTTCAATTTAAATATTAACACTCCGGTACGCACAAAAAATCCAGGAAATCTCAGCGAGTCTCGCGAGACGTTATTGCAATTTCGACAAGTCGAACCCATCTGAGAGAGGAGAAGACGAAAGGGACGGGCGGCGATTAGGTCGCAGAGACGGCGTATCCATGTATATTTCATGGCTACCGAGACACTTGATTGGTACGTGTCACGTCAACCTCATTCTCGCAGGGAAGAGCAGTACAATAGGAGGAGCGGACAACAGATGATAACGTTGCTCCTTTTGAATGTGGTATTGTGTAGGTATTAATAATTGATTCACATGCACACTTTTTTATCACCTGAAGTCAAAACCAACCGATCAATGGAAGGAAACTTAGAAGAACTAGCCCACGAGCTGGATCACTATAGATGAGACATTTTAAGTATCAGCGAACTGCGCTGGAGAGGCCTAGGTGAAACAACGACTGACAAAGGCCACAAGCTTTATTTCAGCGGGAGAGATGACAGGCACGAACACGGCGTTGGATTCTTGGTCCGCAAAGACATTCTAGCGACTGTCATGGGTTGCCGTCCAGTCTCCAGTAGACTCATTACCATCCGTCTGAGAGCAGCCCCTTTCAACATAACCATCATCCAGGCCTATGCCCCAACATCAGACTATGACAATAGTGAAGTCGAGGATTTCTGTGAAAATCTGCAGGCTGTCCTTGACCAAGTGACGAATAAGGACACAGTCATGTTGAAAGGTAATTGGAATGCCAAGGTTGGCCAAGATGCGTACCACAATTGGGGAGACAAATGTGAACCCCACTGCAACAACGAGACAAATGATAGGGGTCTCAGACTCTTGGAGTTTGCCAGATACAACAATCCGACGCTGGCAAGCACGCTTGGTCTCCACAAAATATCCAGACGATGGACCTGGCAAAGTCCCAGCGGGAGCATCACAACAAGATTGACTCCATCATTGTCAGGAAACGCTTCAGATCAAGCGTCAACATTGGCAGGCCAAGCACTTTTCCAGGAGCAGACATCAGAAGTGACCACGATCTCATGATGATGTCTTTCCTGCTCCACTTAAAAAGAGTACACACAGCAAAATGCATCAGATTGAAGTTCGACCTGAACAAACTGCAAGACCCGGAGGTGGCAGAAATATTCCAAGCCACAATTGGATGGAAATTTGCGCCACTGCTCATTTTGGGAGCTGGCAAAGTAGATGCCACCACCTTCAGTTCAGCTATGACAGGTGCCTTCACTGAGATCCTTGGCAAGCACCGCCCAAAGAAGAAACCGTGGATCACACCTGAACCTTTGGACCTGTATGATAAACGAAGAGAGATTTAAAAAAAAAAAAGAACACCTCACAGGGAGCTGATGGCTACCGAAAAATCAACAATGACATCCGAAAAGGCATGCGCACAGCAAAGGAGAACTGGACATAAGATCAATGTCAGGAAATAGAGAACATCTGAACAAAAACAACAGTAAAAAGGCCTACTAGACTGTGAAGCGGTTGACAAATGTTCAACCGGTCAAGATCTCCACAATAGAAAACAAATCTGGCATCTGGCCTTACAGAAGAACAAGAAGTCTTGGATAGATGGACAGAGTACTGCTCTGATCTTTACAACCACACACCAAACGGAGACTCATCAATTCTAGCATGTCCCCAGAACAGAGCAGAGGAAGAAATCCTCCCAATTCTCCGAGAAGTTGAGGCAGCAGTGCAATCACTGAAGAAGGGTAAGTCAGCGGGAGTAGACAACATACACGCAGAATCGCTTCAAGTAGGAGGAGAAGCGATGATTGATGCCCTCACCATTATCTGTAACAAGATCTGGCAGAGTGGGGAGTGACCTACACCATAAACCCAGTGCAGTCGCTGGTCGTCACTCTTCCCAAAAAGGGTAATCTTCAAGAGTATGAAAATTACCACACCATCAGCCTTATCAGCCATCCCGGCAAGGTCTTCCTGAAAATAATACTGAACAAATCATAGCTAGAGAACAAGCAGGATTCAGGGTATGGCGAAGTATCACTGAACAGATTTTCAACCTCAGAATAATCTGTGAGAAATACCGACAGCACCAACATCTATATCATGTGTATGTAGACTACAAGAAAGCGTTTGACTGAGTCTGGCATGCAGCTCTGTGGGCAACCATGAAAGAGTACAACATCAGCCCTAAAATTATTGAAGCCATCAAAAGCCTGTATGACTAGGCTACCAGTGCAGTCCTTCACAACAGCGTCATCGGGAACTGGTTCAGAACAACAATCGGCGTGCGCCAAAAATGCCTACTCTCACAAACACTCTTCAACATCTTTTTAGAGCGCATCATGTCAGATGCCCTTGCAGATCACGAAGGCACAGTCAGCTTAGGGGGTAGAACAATCTCAACCTCCGTTTTGCGGATGACATTGATGGACTGCTTGGAGAGGAACAAGAACTTGAACAGCTGGTACAGAGGCATGACACCACCTCCAGAGCTTATGGAATGGAAATAAGTGCAGAGAAGATCAAAATGATTACTAACAACACAAATGGCATCAACATGGAAATCAAAGTCCAAGGCCAATCCCTCAAATATTAAGGAGCAATTGTATCAGACAATGGGTCCCGACAGGAAATCGTCTCCAAGATCACATAAACAACTGCTGCCCTGACAAGGTTGAAGCCCATTTGGAAAGACAGGACCATCATTCTACATTCCAAGGCAAGGTTGTTGCGCTCCCTCGTCATCTCCATCTTCTTATACTCTTGCGAAACATGGACCATCACAGAAGACCTACAACGAAGAATACAAAGCATGGAGATTAGGTGTTGCAAAAGACTTCTGGGCATTTTTTAAACCCAGCACATCACCAACGACGAAGTCCGACAGACCATCACAGAAGCCATTGGACATCACGATGACCTGCTCACAGTAGTGAAGAAACGGAAACTCCGTCACCAGAGCATGAGGCCTTGCAAAGACCATCCTGCAAGAAACGGTGCAAGGAGGCAGAAGAAGAGGGAGACAGAAAAAAAGGTGGGAGGACAACTTTCGAGAATAGACTGGTTTGTCACTGAGTGAAGCCTTGAGGGGTGCTGAGGACCGAGAAAGATGGAGCACGCTGGTTACACGATTATCTGTGGTGCCCCAACGACTTTCGAGTTACGGGATATGATAGGATAGGATAGTACAACGTGAAACAGGCGTAAGGAGTGAACTGCTTTTTGCTTGTCCTCCAAAAGACCTCACATCTAAAACAAGGTATTTGAAAATCCCTGGCGTGGAGGATAACAAGAAAGTCCAGGGAAGGTGAGAATTAAGAAATTGAGGAAGCACACCTGATAAATTTTTATAATGAGCGATGAAAAAATAACCATATAAGTACATTTTAATGCCGTTCCAATTCTTCGTCGGTGTTAACACTTGTTTTAATACAAAATGACTTATTTGCATGTCTAAACGACCGATTACACTTCCTTCCAGTTTCTAGTGGTCACTATAATATTTCCCACATTACATTTGCCAGAGGTCATTGTCTGGGATTTATCATGCAATTCATTTGCTGTAATTTTGCCAATATTTGTTCAGCAGGTAGTCAACCCCGATAGGCATCGTGAACACGACAAGAAAAATGAATCAAGGGCAAGGTCAAAGTCAAGTTTAATTGCCGTGGCCTTCGATCCAACAGGGTGTAGAGGACAAAGGGGTAACAATGAGCATAGTAACGACGTCTGTGACACGACACAATGCACATAGTTACGGCATCTGTGACACGGACACAATGTACATAGTTACGTCATCTGTGAAACGGACACAATGCACATAGTTAGGCCATCTGTGACATGGACCCAATGTACATAGTTACGTCATTCGTGACACGGACACAATGTAAATAGTTACGCCATCTGTGACACGGACACAATGTACATAGTTACGTCATCTGTGACATGGACACAATGCACATAGTTACGTCATCTGTGACACGGACACACTTTATATAGTTGCGTCATCTGTGACACAGACACATGGTGCGCGACATACTGCAATCATTCCATGGAGTGAGAAAGGCAAACGCACAGGCGCTCGTACTCGGACGTAAGAAAAGTCATATAATAACCTAAGTGCATAGCCTATGAATTTTTTTTATTATACCCGAATGCGACGTCTAAGTAAAAATGGGCTTATTGCACTTTTTTTTTGCACCTGCGGCGTTCGGCTATATGATTAGTCCCCTTGTCGTTTGATTGGCTGTCGTACGGGAGATATCCCAGCCCCTGTCGGGCGTCGTTTCGACTCGGTGAAAAAGTGGATTTGACGGCTTGCGAAGCAAATCCGTTTCTAGCGGGAATCGAACCCAAAACCTTGGAAATTGGAAACAAAAACACTTAACCATCTGCGCTACAGGCCGCCAAGTGTGCAACGTACAACACACAGGCATAGATAACTTGCATTATTATTTACACAACGTACAACACACAGGCATAGATAACTTCAATTATTATTTACACAACAATGGGACAGCGAAAGGATTGTGAAATTACGTCACTTTACCACTTGCAACACCCTGGTTATATGTGTATGTTACACACGTTGTTGGTTTTTATCAGGAGTTGATTCAGCCCCAATGCTTGAATCCTGATAAGTGTAACTCGGATTCGTTTATCCACGCAACCTGTTCACTCAGTAACAATGCAGGAGTCGTCGTATGAAGTTTTCCAATTTCATTCAGCGTACATCAACAACTGCATACAATCGCTCATTCGCTTTTCACTTTTTTTTCTTTTTCACTCTTTCTCTTTTTTCAGCTGAAACAGTGCGGTACATATATAGTCTCTCTATACTCGAGAGAACGTTGGAATGTTCCAGCGTGATGCATTACAACCAATCAGTAAACTTCGTCATCAGAACTATGCACTGTTATACGTCATATAACCTTATTTAGGATGGAAGCGTCTCGTAGTTACCACTAGATTTATCCACACGCTTCGATCGATAGTAAACAAGCAACCCTAGATAATTCTCCAACAATATCGACTAACGAAAATTATCAACATTATTATACCCAGCTTCTTCTAACAACAACGCAAAATCAAATCAAAGGTAAATACACTCGGTTACTGAATGCTTTGCAAAACAAAACGATCAGATTTATCGTGCGCCTCTCACACGTACTATCGTGCGCGTCGCAAACGTAACAGTGTACCATACGCGCACGATACATTACAGCAATATTGCTACAGTGGAAAGTTTGACCATCATTATTGCATTGTGAGGCAACGCGGTTCACCACATTGTATATTTCATTAAGTGTGCATTTTAAAGAGGAGTCACCAGACATGAACCGTTGATCAGTGGTATGGAACTGAGCAGTTGTCTGTCCTGTGCCGGCGCCGAATCCTTCATTTATGAAATACAAACAGTCGCTGTGCATAGCACAACAATAGGACATGGAAAATTCAATGCAAAACCCAGCAGACTGAAAGCCAAGGGAAATGGGATCGTCTACACCGGAAACAAATGGGAAAAAAAGGTCAAATACCTATTTTTAATACAGGTTATTTTACATGGCGCGCATCCCTTAACCAACTGCTCAAGGCGCCTGTCATCCAGGTCCGGCATTCACAACAAGGGAGATAAAAGATGTGTGTACAACTCAGGCAGTAGTTGTCTCGCCGACAGAAATGGGACTGGAGTAACAGCAACTTGAACACCATCCCGATTAGGTGTACACCATCCCTATTAGGTGTACACCATCCCTATTAGGTGTTAGCCTCCTCTCCCTCCCATCACTGCTGTGTCATAGATACACCATTCCTATTAGGTGTTAGTCTCCTCTCCCTCCCATCACTGCTGTGTCATAGATACACCATCCCTATTAGGTGTACACCATTCCTATTAGGTGTTAGCCTCCTCTCCTTCCCATCACTGCTGTGTCATAGATACACCATCCCTATTAGGTGTACACCATTCCTATTAGGTGTTAGCCTCCTCTCCCTCCCATCACTGCTGTGTCATAGATACACCATCCCTATTAGGTGTACACCATTCCTATTAGGTGTTAGCCTCCTCTCCCTCCCATCACTGCTGTGTCATAGATACACCATCCCTATTAGGTGTACACCATTCCTATTAGGTGTTAGCCTCCTCTCCCTCCCATCACTGCTGTGTCATAGATACACCATCCCTATTAGGTGTTAGCCTCCTCTCCCTCCCATCACTGCTGTGTCATAGATACACCATCCCTATTAGGTGTACACCATTCCTATTAGGTGTTAGCCTCCTCTCCCTCCCATCACTGCTGTGTCATAGATACACCATCCCTATTAGGTGTACACCATCCCTATTAGGTGTTGGTCTCCTCTCCCTCCCATCACTGCTGTGTCATAGATACACCATCCCTATTAGGTGTACACCATCCCTATTAGGTGTTAGCCTCCTCTCCCTCCCATCACTGCTGTGTCATAGATACACCATCCCTATTAGGTGTACACCATTCCTATTAGGTGTTAGCCTCCTCTCCCTCCCATCACTGCTGTGTCATAGATACACCATCCCTATTAGGTGTACACCATTCCTATTAGGTGTTAGCCTCCTCTCCCTCCCATCACTGCTGTGTCATAGATACACCATCCCTATTAGGTGTTGGTCTCCTCTCCCTCCCATCACTGCTGTGTCATAGATACACCATTCCTATTAGGTGCTAGTCTCCTCTCCATCCCCTCCACCCCCCCCTAACTGTTGTGTCATAGATACAGATGACCATTGGGCTGTGTTCTCAGGTCGTCAGTGTTGTGTCATAGATACAGATGACCAATGGGCTGTGTTCTCAGGTCGTCAGTGCTGTGTCATAGATACAGATGACCATTGGGCTGTGTTCTCAGGTCGTCAGTGCTGTGTCATAGATACAGATGACCATTGGGCTGTGTTCTCAGGTCGTCAGTGCTGTGTCATAGATACAGATGACCGTTGGGCTGTGTTCTCAGGTCGTCAGTGTTGTGTCATAGATACAGATGACCGTTGGGCTGTGTTCTCAGGTCGTCAGTGCTGTGTCATAGATACAGATGACCATTGGGCTGTGTTCTCAGGTCGTCAGTGCTGTGTCATAGATACAGATGACCATTGGGCTGTGTTCTCAGGTCGTCAGTGTTGTGTCATAGATACAGATGACCATTGGGCTGTGTTCTCAGGTCGTCAGTGCTGTGTCATAGATACAGATGACCAGGCTGTGTTCTCAGGTCGTCAGTGCTGTGTCATAGATACAGATGACCAGTCTGTGTTCTGAGGTCGTCTGTGCTGTGTCATAGATACAGATGACCAGGCTGTGTTCTGAGGTCGTCAGTGCTGTGTCATAGATACAGATGACCAGGCTGTGTTCTCAGGTCGTCAGTGCTGTGTCATAGATACAGATGACCATTGGGCTGTGTTCTCAAGTCGTCAGTGTTGTGTCATAGATACAGATGACGATTGGGCTGTGTTCTCAGGTCGTCAGTGCTGTGTCATAGATACAGATGACCAGGATGTGTTCTCAGGTCGTCAGTGATGTGTCATAGATAAAGATGACCATTGGGCTGTGTTCTCAGGTCGTCAGTGCTGTGTCATAGATACAGATGACCATTGGGCTGTGTTCTCAGGTCGTCAGTGCTGTGTCATAGATACAGATGACCAGGCTGTGTTCTCAGGTCGTCAGTGCTGTGTCATAGATACATATGACCAGGCTGTGTTCTCAGGTCGTCAGTGCTGTGTCATAGATATAGATGACCATTGGGCTGTGTTCTCAGGTCGTCAGTGCTGTGTCATAGATACAGATGACCAGGCTGTGTTCTCAGGTCGTCAGTGCTGTGTCATAGATACAGATGACCATTGGGCTGTGTTCTCAGGTCGTCAGTGTTGTATCATAGATACAGATTACCATTGGGCTGTGTTCTCAGGTCGTCAGTGCTGTGTCATAGATACAGATGACCATTGGGCTGTGTTCTCAGGTCGTCAGTGTTGTGTCATAGATACAGATGACCATTGGGCTGTGTTCTCAGGTCGTCAGTGTTGTGTCATAGATACAGATGACCAGGCTGTTTTCTCAGGTCGTCAGTGCTGTGTCATAGATACAGATGACCATTGGGCTGTGTTCTCAGGTCGTCAGTGCTGTGTCATAGATACAGATGACCAGGCTGTGTTCTCAGGTCGTCAGTGCTGTGTCATAGATACAGATGACCAGGCTGTGTTCTCAGGTCGTCAGTGATGTGTCATAGATAAAGATGACCAGGCTGTGTTCTCAGGTCGTCAGTGCTGTGTCATAGATACAGATGACCATTGTGCTGTGTTCTCAGGTCGTCAGTGCTGTGTCATAGATACAGATGACCAGGCTGTGTTCTCAGGTCGTCAGTGCTGTGTCATAGATACAGATGACCATTGGACTGTGTTCTCAGGTCGTCAGTGTTGTGTCATAGATACAGATGACCATTGGGCTGTGTTCTCAGGTCGTCAGTGCTGTGTCATAGATACAGATGACCATTGGGCTGTGTTCTCAGGTCGTCAGTGTTGTGTCATAGATACAGATGACCATTGGGCTGTGTTCTCAGGTCGTCAGTGTTGTGTCATAGATACATATGACCAGGCTGTGTTCTCAGGTCGTCAGTGCTGTGTCATAGATACAGATGACCATTGGGCTGTGTTCTCAGGTCGTCAGTGCTGTGTCATAGATACAGATGACCATTGGGCTGTGTTCTCGGGTCGTCAGTGCTGTGTCATAGATACAGATGACCATTGGGCTGTGTTCTCAGGTCGTCAGTGCTGTGTCATAGATACAGATGACCATTGGGCTGTGTTATTAGGTCGTCAGTGCTGTGTCATAGATATAGATGACCAGGCGGTGTTCTCAGGTCGTCAGTGTTGTGTCATGGATACAGATGACCATTGGGCTGTGTTCTCAGGTCGTCAGTGCTGTGTCATAGATACAGATGACCAGGCTGTGTTCTCAGGTCGTCAGTGCTGTGTCATAGATACAGATGACCAGGCTGTGTTCTCAGGTCGTCAATGCTGTGTCATAGATACAGATGACCATTGGGCTGTGTTCTCAGGTCGTCAGTGCTGTGTCATAGATACAGATGACCATTGGGCTGTGTTCTCAGGTCGTCAGTGTTGTGTCATAGATACAGATGACCAGGCTGTGTTCTCAGGTCGTCAGTGCTGTGTCATAGATACAGATGACCATTGGGCTGTGTTCTCAGGTCGTCAGTGCTGTGTCATAGATATAGATGACCAGGCTGTGTTCTGAGGTCGTCAGTGCTGTGTCATAGATACAAATGACCAGGCTGTGTTCTCAGGTCGTCACTGCTGTGTCATAGATACAGATGACCAGGCTGTGTTCTCAGGTCGTCAGTGCTGTGTCATAGATACAGATGACCAGGCTGTGTTCTGAGGTCGTCAGTGCTGTGTCATAGATACAGATGACCAGGCTGTGTTCTCAGGTCGTCACTGCTGTGTCATAGATACAGATGACCAGGCTGTGTTCTCAGGTCGTCAGTGCTGTGTTATAGATACAGATGACCAGACTGTGTTCTGAGGTCGTCAGTGCTGTGTCATAGATACAGATGACCATTGGGCTGTGTTCTCAGGTCGTCAGTGTTGTGTCATAGATACAGATGACCATTGGGCTGTGTTCCCAGGTCGTCAGTGCTGTGTCATAGATACAGATGACCAGGCTGTGTTCTCAGGTCGTCAGTGTTGTGTCATAGATACAGATGACCAGTGGGCTGTGTTCTCAGGTCGTCAGTGTTGTGTCATAGATACAGATAACCATTGGGCTGTGTTCTCAGGTCGTCAGTGCTGTGTCATAGATACAGATGACCATTGGGCTGTGTTCTCAGGTCGTCAGTGCTGTGTCATAGATACAGATGACCATTGGGCTGTGTTCTCAGGTCGTCAGTGCTGTGTCATAGATACAGATGACCATTGGGCTGTGTTCTCAGGTCGTCAGTGCTGTGTCATAGATACATATGACCATTGGGCTGTGTTCTCAGGTCGTCAGTGTTGTGTCATAGATACAGATGACCATTGGGCTGTGTTCTCAGGTCGTCAGTGCTGTGTCATAGATACAGATGACCATTGGGCTGTGTTCTCAGGTCGTCAGTGCTGTGTCATAGATACAGATGACCATTGGGCTGTGTTCTCAGGTCGTTAGTGTTGTGTTATAGATACAGATGACCAGGCTGTGTTCTCAGGTCGTCAGTGTTGTGTCATAGATACAGATGACCAGGCTGTGTTCTCAGGTCGTCAGTGCTGTGTCATAGATACAGATGACCATTGGGCTGTGTTCTCAGGTCGTCAGTGCTGTGTCATAGATACAGATGACCATTGGACTGTGTTCTCAGGTCGTCAGTGCTGTGTCATAGATATAGATGACCATTGGGCTGTGTTCTCAGGTCGTCAGTGCTGTGTCATAGATACAGATGACCATTGGACTGTGTTCTCAGGTCGTCAGTGCTGTGTCATAGATACAGATGACCATTGGGCTGTATTCTCAGGTCGTCAGTGCTGTGTCATAGATACAGATGACCATTGGGCTGTGTTCTCAGGTCGTCAGTGCTGTGTCATAGATACAGATGACCATTGGACTGTGTTCTCAGGTCGTCAGTGCTGTGTCATAGATACAGATGACCATTGGGCTGTATTCTCAGGTCGTCAGTGCTGTGTCATAGATACAGATGACCATTGGACTGTGTTCTCAGGTCGTCAGTGCTGTGTCATAGATACAGATGACCATTGGGCTGTGTTCTCAGGTCGTCAGTGCTGTGTCATAGATACAGATGACCATTGGGCTGTGTTCTCAGGTCGTCAGTGTTGTGTCATAGATACAGATGACCAGGCTGTATTCTCAGGTCGTCAGTGCTGTGTCATAGATACAGATGACCAGGCTGTGTTCTCAGGTCGTCAGTGCTGTGTCATAGATACAGATGACCATTGGGCTGTGTTCTCAGGTCGTCAGTGCTGTGTCATAGATACAGATGACCATTGGGCTGTGTTCTCAGGTCGTCAGTGCTGTGTCATAGTTACCGATGACCATTGGGCTGTGTTCTCAGGTCGTCAGTGCTGTGTCATAGATACAGATGACCATTTCTCTGTGTTTTAGCGCGTCAGTGTATCAGCTTGGCTTGTTGCAAATCAAGCGAGCGTTGTGGCCAAGTGGGCTAAGGCGGGACTAACTTGCCTTGTCCACAGGCCAGAAACCAATGGCGCCTGACAGGTGTGGGTTCGATCCAGCATTGGGCGTTATGTTTCTCCGAATATTATTTACTTTCAACTCGGGCAACGTCTCGGGGGTTTTCTCCGGGTACTCCGGTTTGCTCCCCCAGCAAAATTTCAAAATCACAACTAATGCTAGGTAGGTTGGGTTTGGGCGCGCCACAGGCTGCGACTACGCTTTCCCCAGGGGAGGCGGCCCAGAATTTCCCTATAAAAAGGGACAATCAGGTAAGTTTAAAAAAAAAACGGTTTACAAAAGCAGGCGCCTGGATTAAGTCCTCGTCATTACAACCTAGGCACAACGGCTTCTTTGAACCCACGTGATCCAAAAATACAGTTGCTGTAAAGTCCCGCACTGCGCACGTCGCAGACCACTGAACCGTGAAAAGTGAGGATAAAACAAGCGGGTCAAAACAAAGAAACCCCAAAACAACTGTGGCTAAATATACACAAACGATAAAGACACGATGACGTGAATGCTAAACAGTGGTTCAGATCTATCATATGCAAATGTTTCAAATCTAACATTAAAAAAATCATTGGTTTGCACACAAGCACTGTTTCAAGCACTTTACATCCACTTGCACCAGCCTAAGAAACCCAAGCACAGAAAGATAGATAATTGTTTAACGTCAGTTAATTGGAAATACATTTGGGGCTAGGGCGAGATAGGGAGTGTTTTTTTGGGGGGTGGGGTGGGGTTGGGGGGGAGGGGGTTGCTAAAGACATCAACAACAATTCCATACAACATTTTCAAGCTTGGGATGCTTCATCTGATACGTTTTAATCACCCCCAGTTTACATGTCTTACTATAGTGCTATTTCATTATAACAAGTTACAGCCAAGGGAGGCAATCGGACAGCCTCCACATAGGTTTAATTAAAGAGTTCCGCCTCTTATTGTTCATACACTCTGTGACTGCATCTAATATCATTATTGAAGGGAGGCAGAAAACCAGAGAACCCGGAGAAAACCCTCGGTGACCTAAAAAGTCTAGTACTTAAGTCACATAAGTTCGTCCCCTGCGGGATGAAATTTAGGCAAGGCAAGGCAAGGCAAGGCAAATTTTTTCCAGAAAAAAACCCATTAAGGGCACATGGACATGGTTAAAATAATATACACACACATGCAAAATAATTAATTATATAACATTTGAGATTAAAAAAAACTATTTATTTATACAGCGGGATAGCGTGGGGGTGGGGGGTGGCAGGGGGAGGTATTGAGTGGGGAAAAGAAGAAAAAAGACCTTGATTGGGGACAGCTATGAATCATAACTAACAATACAATTCAACCTAAACACATCAATGACAAACTACTGACATTGTTTTTATTACACATTACCTGTCAACATCAGAACTATATTAATTTTTGACGTGGGATAAAAACGTTACATTTGTTTAATTATTAATTTCATTAGATTTACAAGCTTTAATAATACTGACTTTTTGTTAGATGACAATAATTCTTGACATTTGATGGCATTGGGATATCTATAATAATATGATTTTAATAATTCTCTTCTCGAGTTACAAAAATGTGAACACAAAAATAAATAATGAAACTCATCACCAAGATCGCCACTATTACATTTTTGACATACACGTTCGTGTCTAGGAATGCTAAAATGTCGGCCTCTCTGCACTGGCATTCTGTGGTTAAGTGTCCTAAACTTTAGAACAGATATTGCATGATTTGTTGGTAGAACATGCAGATATTTTTGAAATTCAAAATGTAGCTTAAACATTCGATAATTATAGTAAAATTCATTATTGTTTATTTCCTCGAATCAGCCTTGAATAAACTGATCATGTAGGCGTTGTTTAATTGTACACTTTCGGGAATGTTCTACATTGTTTATCAGTACAACTTATGTTAATCTGATGAATAAAATTTGATACAACAACAACAACAACACTTAAAAACGGAAGCAGAAGGCAAAACATTGGTTAACCCCTGATTTAACCAAAAATTACCAAGTTCTAGATTATTAAACTCTTTCCACACAGAATCGAGGAATGAAGATTTATAACCTCTATGCAAATCAACGTGAAACAAAAAAGTGTACATAACGCTGGGCAATTACTGTTATCAGGGTGAACAAGCTTATACCAAAATTTTACATTCTTTGCTTTGCATGTAACTCCAGAGGAACCTGCCCTAATTCACCAACACTCATTTGAGAAGGAGTAGACTTACCCAGCTTTAAAATTAGTTTATAAAAACGCAGTTGCAGTTCAGTGGCAAGGTCACTCATTTGAGAGCACCATATCTCTGAACCATATAACAGAATAGGAACTATAGTTTTCTCAAACAGATCAATCTGAATTTCTAGTGGTAACATAAGCTTTCTAATTTTTCTTAAAAGAAAAAAACATAGCTTTAGAGGCACGATCATATAAATTTTTCTGGGCTGGTTTAAAGCTACCATTATAGTTAATTTTAATTCCGAGATACTGAAAATCATATACCACATCCAATTTAACACCATTGTAAAATACATTAGGTAGATTTCTGACTTTACCTTCTGAAAAAAAAACAACGACCTTAGTTTTAGCAGCATTGACTTTTAATTTGTATTTAGTGCTGCCGCTACCTTCCATATAGGAAACCGGCCACTAACCACTGTGCCACTACCCTACCAGCCTGGACATCGTACCACCACCACCATTACTACTATTGAGAGAGAGAGAGAAAGAGAGAGAGAGAGAGAGAGAGAGAGAGAGAGAGAAAGAGAGAGAGAGAGAGAGAGTATAAAATCTGTACTGCGCTGCAAGAACCATTCAAATTACTGGACTATTTTAATGCATGGATTGAGGCTGCAACAACATCTGAGCTAAAGGTAACACCACTTGGACTAAAGGGTTGTGAAGTAGGACAACTGTCATTGTGTGGCTGTTACGATTGAGATAGTTTCAAACATTATAGCATGTATTTACCTTTGATTTCATTCTGCGCTGTTGCTAGAGAAAGCTTTGTATAATGGCGATAGTTTCGTCAGTCGATATTGTTATAGTAGCTTTGGGAATTTTCTGGTATTACTTGTTTATTATCGATCGAATGTTCCACACCTAACTCGCATTAACTAGTCAAATCTTGTAAATCGTAGACTGTTCAGACGCTGCGTAGTTACTGTGACTGATTTTATTTCGATTGGGTGTTATTGCGTCAATCGGGAATGTTCTACATTGTTGAGAAGCTATATAAGTAAGCTGAATGCACTCTCTGTTTGCGATAAGTGACTTTCGAAAAGCGATCTTGTATGCGGTTGTTGAGGTTTGCTGAATAAAGTTGGAAAACTTTTCACGACGACTCCTGCCTTGTTGTTGAGTGAACAGGCTGCGTGGATAAACGATTTCGAGTTACACAAGCTTCAAGCCTCAATCGGCCATTGATATCGTGTGTGGCACAGCGATGCACGGACATCGACAATGCTAAGTCTGGGACTAGACCTAGGACAATGCCATCGCATACAACGCCTTGTCTGCCGCTTCATCCATCACACCTCTGGTTTGAAGCGCTAGCAGACCTCAAAGAAAAAGGAATAAATGGATGAATAAATAAATAAATGAAATAAAAATTCGGCACAGTAAGAACCTACTCACAAAAGATGGCTTTACACGCACTTCATGATCATAAAATCGTCGTCGACGTCATCATCATCATCATCATCATCATCATCATCATCATCATCATCATCATCATCATCATCATCATCCTCGTCATCGACGAGAAATATTGTGGCTTTTTTCGCCATACAAAAGTCACTGATAATTATAATATAATACTGTACACCAGAAGCAAGCAACTGTTTTGAAATGGCAATTTTTTGTTGTAAATGCTTGGTACCATTGTCATTGTGCTGGTTACATTGCTACAAATGGGGATAGTGTTTCTGCAAATAAAGGCGGCAGTTTTTACATTGGCCGTAATGACTGCAAAGTTTGTGTGACTTTGTTTCTAATGAAAAGACTTGGGTAAATATTGGAACTTAACGTCTGTATTGTGAACAATAGACAAAATTTAATATCAATCCATATCTGCTCCATCCCGCAGACAAACGAAAGAGATTTTTTTTAAATCTCCCAGACATTTTGTTTCTTTTTCTTTTGTCTCTATTTCATTTCCGCTCCTTCCCATCCTCCCGCTCTCACCACACCCCCCCACCCCAGTCTCCCCTCCCCTTTACACCTCCTTGTTTTTTTTATTTTAGATTTTAATGCTTTATTGTCCCTTTTTATCGGGAAATTCTGGGCCGCCTCCCCTGTGGAAGGCGTAGTCGCAGCCTGTGGCGCGCCCAAACCCAACCTACCTAACATTATTTGTGATTTTTGTGGGTGTTGTGTGTTACGTCCTCCTCTCTTTCTGTCTTCACAACCCTGCTTCTTTCTCTTCTTGGAATTAGGTTGACCATTCGCCTCAATTGCCACCTTCTCTTCGTCTTTCCTTCTCCTTTCCTTCTGGTTCTTCTCCTCCTGCCTTCTCATTTTCTTGCTTTCCTGCTTCGTCTTCTCCTCCATTTTCTTTGTCCTATTCTCCTGTTTCCTCCTTTTGTCACAGTGTTAGTTTGGACTGTTCCTCCTCCACCTTTCTTCATTGTTCGTCATGATCCTTTGTTTCTTTGTCTTGCTATTATTATTTGGAGGTTTGACACTTTGTTGTCCCTTTTTATCGGGAAATTCTGCGCCGCCTCCCCTGGGGAAGGCGTAGTCGCAGCCTGTGGCGCGCCCAAACCCACCTTACCTAATATTAGTTGTGTTTTTGAAATATCTGCTCTTTCTTGTTCTGTTTTTCCTGTTTCAACACATATCTGGAAATAATGCCATGAACTAGTCGGGGAAATAGGATTTACAGAATGTGTTCCACCAATTGTGTTTCCAGGTGAGAGGGGAAGGGAGGATGGGGGAGGGAGGGGGGTTCAAAGGTCAAAGGCATTATCCTTCACCATTTTCTAACCCAAACAACAAAGGTTTTGCGCTGTATATAAAGCCTGGCTCCGCCGATTAGGATAACTTGGTTTAACTTGCGGATAGTCCAGGCCGTGGCCATTGTGCAATTTGCATCTTTAGGACAAAGCTCACTGACAACACCGCCAACAGTTAGGACAAAGCTCACTGACAACACCGCCAACAGTTAGGACAAAGCTCACTTACAACACCGCCAACAGTTAGGACAAAGCTCACTGACAACACCGCCAACAGTTAGGACAAAGCTCACTGACAACACCGCCAACAGTTAGGACAAAGCTCACTCACTACACCGCCAACAGTTAGGACAAAGCTCACTTACAACACCGCCAACAGTTAGGACAAAGCTCACTGACAACACCGCCAACAGTTAGGACAAAGCTCACTCACTACACCGCCAACAGTTAGGACAAAGCTCACTGACAACACCGCCAACAGTTAGGACAAAGCTCACTGACAACACCGCCAACAGTTAGGACAAAGCTCACTCACTACACCGCCAACAGTTAGGACAAAGCTCACTTACAACACCGCCAACATTTAGGACAAAGCTCACTGACAACACCGCCAACAGTTAGGACAAAGCTCACTTACAACACCGCCAACAGTTAGGACAAAGCTCACTGACAACACCGCCAACAGTTAGGACAAAGCTCACTCACTACACCGCCAACAGTTAGGACAAAGCTCACTCATAACACCGCCAACAGTTAGGACAAAGCTCACTTACAACACCGCCAACAGTTAGGACAAAGCTCACTGACAACACCGCCAACAGTTAGGACAAAGCTCACTCATAACACCGCCAACAAAACACTTTGAAAATGCCCGGTTTTTTTTAGCTATGCTTGTGAATGTCTGGAAATACATTTGAATGGCTTGCCATCTTGTTCTTTCTTTTGCTTGAATCTGTCGCTTGGTTAACCTTTTATTCTACAGTAACAGCACCGGTGCTCGCACGCGCAAATTTTGCGGTATACAATACAATAACACGTAACTTTGCGATATACAATACAATAACACGTAACTTTGCGATATACAATACAATAACACGTAACTTTGCGATATACAATACAATAACACGTAACTTTGCGATAAACAATACAATAACACGTAACTTTGCGATATACAATACAATAACACGTAACTTTGCGATAGATGCGGTATTTTTTAGGCCATGGTCTCTCTCTGTTTTTGTGGAAGGTTCAAGTTCACAGGACTCCGTAACTGGGTGGATATTAGTATTAAACAAGATGGCAAGCCTTTCATATGTTTTCCACAGTTAATTCTACAGTTTTTTTTATGAAGAATAAAAAATCTGCTTTGTAAACCTTCTTTAAATTTCTGATGTCTCAAGTTTAATGTGGTTGTTTGTTTAAGGTTTTATTTCTTGTTAATTGTGTTTCCTTCTTCCAACTAATTTTGCCGCCAGAGCTCAAAACAGCTACAAACACAAACCAAGCTGTACTTGGTATCTACTTTCCAACCAACAACAGCTTGAATATTTTGAGTGTGAAGCACAACTCGTGAGAGGACAACTTTATATGGTAATTGAGTGAGGGCGACACTGAGATCACAGCGCCAGTTAAAGGGCGACACTGAGATTACAGCGCCAGTTAAAGGGCGACACTGAGATCACAGCGCCAGGTAGAGGGCGACACTGAGATCACAGCGCCAGTTAAAGGGCGACACTGAGATCACAGTGCCAGTTAGAGGGAGAAACTGAGATCACAGTGCCAGTTAGAGGGCGACACTGAGATCACAGCGCCAGTTAGAGGGCGACACTAAGATCACAGTGCCAGTTAGAGGGCGACACTGAGATCACAGTGCCAGTTAAAGGGCGACCCTGAGATCACAGTGCCAGTTAGAGGGCGACACTGAGATCACAGTGCCAGTTAGAGGGCGACACTGAGATCACAGCGCCAGTTAGAGGGCTACACTGAGATCACAGCGCCAGTTAGAGGGCGACACTGAGATCACAGCGCCAGTTTGAGGGCGACACTGAGATCACAGCGCCAGTTAGAGGACAGGGTGTACGGGTGGAAAGAGATGTAGGGGGAGGGAAAGGTGAGAGCAAAGTAGCAAAAAATGATGATGGATGATGGACAGGTTAGAAAGCCTGCCACACACCAAAATATGGCAAGACCCGGGCGCGGCAAAATTGACAAACTGAATGCACCCCTAGTTCGGAGAATTACAATGACGCCCCGCCACATATTCATGCATGCATTCAAATCAAACACACATTCACGCGCTCGTGAACAGGGGCAAGCACCCGCACTCTCACACACGCATAACATACACAAACGCGCACACATACACAAAAGCACGCTCCGCCGCAATCACACGTTCACTCCTAGACACACACACACACACACGCTCTCGACACGCACAGACACATCGTAAATAATTTCTCCTATCTAGCAGATGAAATCGAGGGCAAACAAAAGCAAAAAGAAAAATATTGTTGAACATGAAATGATATCTTACAGACGGAAACACCACACACAAACAACAGGAACAACGGGAAGGCCGCAAATAAAAAAAGGACGAAAATTATACATTAATTTTAAAGAAATCAACTTAAATAATAATAATAATAATAATAATAATAATAATAATAATAATAATAATAATAATAATAATAATAATAATAATAATAAATAAAAAATAATAATAATAATAATAATATTAGTTTATTTTATAACGCGCAATACCAATCATAAAGTCTGCTCAAAGCGCCAAAAAAAAAAAAAGAATAAAAATTATTATTTAAAAAAAAAAAGAAAGACAGAGAATAGCAAAGGAAATGAACCATAAAGTTTATATAGAATATAATAATAATAATAATAATAATAATAATAATAATAATAATAATAATAATAATAATAATAATAATAATAATAATAATAATAATAATAATAATAATAATAATTTGGATGGATCAAAAGAAGTTAAAGCTAAATGAAAATAAGACTGAGATGATTTTGATCCAAAATGTCAAAATCATTGTTCTTTTCCGTCAACGGTTCTTCAGTCACTCTGTCTTCCACTGTCCGCAATCGAGGTGTAACCTTTGATAAGTCTCTCTCTGTCCATAGCATGTTGCTGGTGTCTGCCGCACTTGTTATCTCCATATTCGCCGCATCGCTTCCACCGTCACCTTCTCACTAAAAACGCTGCTAAGACTCTCCTCTGTGCTTTTGTTCTCTCTCGACTCCACTGCAATTCACTTCTTTGTGGTTCCCCACACTATGTAATCAACAAACTTCAAATAGTTCAGAACCATGCTGCTCGCCTCATTTTCCGCTCTTCTTAGTTCGATCCTATCACTCTTCTCCTTCAATCCTTGCTTTGGCTTCCTATTCAACAAAGAATTAAACTACAAGGTTGCATCCCTTGGCTTCACATCACCGAAACCACTGCACCCAGCTATCTTTGTGACCTACAACCTCTCGCCAGATTCGCTCTTCTTCTGATAATCGAATCTTCAGAATTCCTGGCACACGCCACAGACACAAAAACATATACGCCGTAATACAGTCAACCTGCATTTTCTTATCTCGCCCCAGCTACCTAGAAACATCTCACTCATTCCATCAGACATTCTCAGTCTTTGCAGACTTTAAACACTAATCTTAACACACATCTGTTCTCTCAGTAACTCTACATCCGTCTTCCTTCAGCTATAATCATTATTCAGGCTTGATGTGTGTATGTGTGTGAGAGAAAGAGAGAGAGAGAGAGAGAGAGAGAGAGAGAGAGAGAGAGAGAGAGAGAGAGAGAGAGAGAGAGAGAGTATTTGGACAGTTTCATCATTCATCACCATGTCTCATTCCTTTATTTTTACATATTCGTTCATTGTTTACAATTTCTTGCCCTCGCATGCATATGTTGTTGTCTTTTGTAGTTTTTTTCCCATCCTAATAGTATTTTTGTTAATAATGTTTTGACTACTGTCATTGTCTTTCACGGTAACAACAATGGCATCAATACGGACCAAAGTCCAAGGCCAATCCCTCAACACAGTGCATAGCTTCAAATATTTAGGATCCATTGTATCAGACAATGGGTCCCGATAGGAAGTCCTCTCCAGGATCGCACAAACAACTGATGCCCTGGTGAGGTTGAAGCCAATTTGGAAAGACAGGACCATCAGTCTACATTCCAAGGTAAGACTGCTGCGCTTCCTTGTTATCTCCGTCTTTCTATATGCTTGCGAAACATGGACCCTCACAGCAGACCTACAACGAAGAATACAAAGCATGGAGATGAGGTGCTACAGAAGACTTCTGGGCATTTCCTATACCCAGCACTTCACCAACAACGAAGTCCGACAGACCATCACACAAGCCATTGGACAACACGATGACCTGCTCACAGTGGTGAAAAAACGGAAACTCCGATGGTATGGCTACGTCACCAGAGCATCAGGCCTTGCAAAAGACCATCCTGCAAGGCACAATGCAAGGAGGTAGAAGAAGAGGGAGACCGAAAAAGAGGTGGGAGGACAACATTCGAAAATGGAACTGGCTTGACACTGAGCAAAACATCAGGGTTGCCGAGGACAGAGAAAGATGGTGTAGGCTGGTTACTTTCATTGCGTTAATACCCGTGTTTCCGGTCACCACCTTACGGCGGTCCTGCGTCATCACCAGGTTGACCATGCTTGCCGTCCATCATGTGCAGCGGTAGGAAGCTGAACACACCTCTGACACGTGCTGTACGAAGTTCCACAGGAGACCAGGAAGACGCAGCACTAGCCACTGACCTTGTGCTTTTGCTTCTCCTACTTCTAGTGTTGCTGTTGACTGCTGTTTTTACTGCCTTTTGTAGGTCCTACTGGTTGTAGTTGACTGTTCTTGTCAGGGCCTCATCACCTTCTGCTGGTTCAACTTTTTGAAGTTGACTGGTGATGCCCCTGATTGCTTTCTGTTAGTTCTACTGGCAGTTCTGAGTAGTGTTCCAAGAACCTGTACGCTTCTATAATGAACCAAGCTAAGTTGATAATAAGTAGCGTGAGTTGTGCGCACAATGTAATACTCACGCCAACAAGTAGCGTGAGTTGTGCGCACAATGTAAAACTCGCGCAAACAAGTAGCGTGAGTTGTACGCACAATGTAAAACTCACGCCAACAAGTAGCGTGAGTTGTGCGCACAATGTAAAACTCACGCAAACAAGTAGCGTGAGTTGTGCGCATAATGTAAAACTCACGCAAACAAGTAGCGTGAGTTGTGCGCACAATGTAAAACTCACGCAAACAAGTAGCGTGAGTTGTGCGCACAAAGTAAAACTCACGCAAACAAGTAGGCCTGCACCTTGCCAGTGGAAGAGGAGTTGGGGTGATGGGGAGCGGGGGAGGGGAGGTGATGATGAAAAAGACAAAAAGGGAGGAGAAGAAGAAGAAGAAGAAGAAGAAAAACAAACAGAAGATGACAATCAAACGTGTTCTATTGGTTAGGGGAAAAGGCTGTACGACCGAGCCAATGAAAAAGCGTATTAACTATCAGTCCATACTGTACTGCGCAAAATAAAATGATTTGTAAGTATACCGTCGTCGACCGACGACGACGGCGATGATAATGATGATGATGTGCTGATGACGACGATGATGACGACACAACTACACACACTCTGTTACTATGGTAAGATGTAAAATACAATACAACTTTTATTTATCTGGCACGGAACAATTAACAGTGGCGGAGGCACCAACGAAGTATTAACAAATATGACCCGCACACACACATACACAATGCATTTTAAAACACGCACACACACATACACAATGCATTTGACAACACGTACACACACATACACAATGCATTTGACAATACGCCAAACGAACAGTAACAATACAGTTGTAAATGTAAAACCCTGACACTAGATCACACTAGGGCGCACAACAACAAGCTTTCCATTAATACATTCATATTCTCTCTTTCTCTCTCTCCCTCTCGCACTCTCTCTCTCTCCCTCTCTCTCTCTCTCTCTCTCTCTCTCTCTCTCTCTTGCACGCACACACACAGACACAACAAAGGTGAGTATACGTTTACGGGTATAGTTATGGGGGAATAAGCACAGTTTGATGCGTAGGTAGTTTGGAAGCAGTATAATCCTGCTTTACGAGCTGGGACACGGGGTGGAGGAGCAACCTAGGTAACACCCTACAGATTTACGGCATTTGATCCTGTGATGTGGGCGGTTTGTGAGACCACGAATCAACCACTCACCATCAATGCCACCCACCATAACTTGTATGCCAGACGTCGCGGAACGCTGCATACTCACTTTATGTGTAGACGGCTTTGGGGTTTAGCGAGGGGTTCTGGTGTTTAGCCAGGGCTGTGAGTGAAGTCACACAGCACTATAGCAAAAGTCAGGCCGTGGCGCAGTTGGGTAGGAACCTTCCTAGCGGCTTGTAACAAACGGCACAGCTACAGGCTATGTGCAGCTTTGTAATGGAGTATCTCAGTCTACGTCCTATCCTATCCCTATCCTGTCCCGTAACCCGCAGGTCGTAGGGGCACCACAGATGATCGTTTAACCAGCATACTCCATCTTTCTCTGTCCTCAGCAACCCTGATGGCTTCGTTCAGTGTCAAACCAGTCCATTCTCGAATGTTGTCCTCCCACCTCTTTTTCGGTCTCCCTCTTCTTTTACCTCCTTGCACTGTGCCTTGCAGAATGGTCTCTGACGTCACTACAACTGATATGGTTTAACTCTGACCGCAATAGCACAACAGACTACGAAGGAAAAAAAGAGAGACTAAAAATGAAGAAGGCGGGCTTGTGAATGGACGATTACGTCACCCCAGTGCGTTCATTCAGTTAGCTGCAATTGGTTGACACGGAACGCGGTCCTTTTCATCCCTCAGTGCAGACGATCTGATTACATGCACGCTCATTCTGTCCAGTCTCATTTCATTTCCTCTCATTTTGTTTGAACTAACATTTGAAGGGAATTCAACCAAACATCTCAAAGGATCTAGCCATCTTTATTATAATTTGATTTTGTTTAAACTATTTCATGTTATTTTCTATTTATTTAATACATTTATGTTGCATAGCGCGGTTACAAGCTCAGAGAGCTTCTGAAGGCGCTGGCCTCTGACAGAAAGCATGCATGCACAAAACAGTTTGTTGAAGTCAGGATAGGAACCCACATCGCCTAAGACGTGCGCACAGGACGCTTGCAGATGAACCACTGGCCCAACTTGCCTCCAATGTGATGCAGTTCCATGCTGGCGCCATGGCAGACGTCCTTTGATCCAGAATATGGCACTGCATCTCACCGCCAGCATCTCACCTCCAGCCATCCAGGACAACAAGTAACAAGTTTAACACTCCCATACAGTTTTCGATTCAGTTCATCTTCAGCGTTCAACTTTACAAATTACATAACGATGACAAATGTTCCGTGGCGTGGGCCCAACCAAATGCAGTAGCAGGTAGGTAGATAGATTAAAGTTCCCGGACACATAGCGTATAAAGGAACAGTAGCAGATTACAAACATGGTCATATGTAGCAGGGGTGGCCTTTACCCACATCTTTGAGTAATGAATGTGTGTTTGTTATGTAGGAGAGTGTTCAGATAGTTTTCAGATTTTTATTTAAATTCTTTTTATTGATAAAATGGTATTATACTTTCACAAACATATATATGCATAGACATACACACAAACACACATGCATAAACATAAACACATATTTATGTACTTAATCCAAAAATGTTTTTTTTATGTCAGTATGTAAGATAAGACCCGGAGGTGGCAGAACTATTTCAGGCCACAATTGGAGGGAAATTTGCACCACTGCTCATTTTGGGGGCTGGTGAAGTAGATGTCAACACCATGAC
Source organism: Oncomelania hupensis (assembly GCA_036898135.1). NCBI lineage: Eukaryota > Metazoa > Mollusca > Gastropoda > Littorinimorpha > Pomatiopsidae > Oncomelania > Oncomelania hupensis. Next base: position 351,621 of record JBAHVR010000407.1, on the reverse strand, counting down.
TACCACCTTCAACTCAGCTGTGACAGATGTCGCCACTGAGATCCTTGGCAAGCACCGACCAAAGAAGAAGCTGTGGATCACACCTGAACTTTTGGATCTGTGTGATAAACGAAGAGAGATGAAAAAGAAAAAGAACACCTCACAGGGAGCTGATGTCTACCGAAAAATCAACAATGACATCCGAAAAGGCATGCTCACAGCAAAGGAGAACTGGATAGAAGATCAATGCCAGGAAATAGAGAACAGTCTGAACAAGAACAACAGCAAGAAGGCCTACCAGACTGTGAAGCGGCTGACAAGTGTCAAACAGCCCAAAGTCTCCACTATCCAAAGCAAGTCTGGCATATGCCTTACAGAAGAACAAGAAGTCTTGGACAGATGGACAGAGTACTGCTCTGACCTTTACAACCATACACCAAATGGAGACCCATCAGTTCTAGCATGTCCCGAGAACAGAGAAGAAGAAGAAATCCTCCCAATTCTCCGGGAAGAAGTTGAGGCAGCAGTGCAAGCGCTAAAGAAAGGGAAGTCAGCGGGAGTGGACAACATACCCGCGGAACTGCTACAAGCAGGAGGAGAAGCGATGATTGATGCCCTCACCATTATCTGTAACAAGATCTGGCAGAGTGGGGAGTGGCCTATACCATGGACCCAGTCGCTTGTCATCACTCTTCCCAAAAAAGGTAACCTTCAGGAGTGTGAAAATTACCGGACCATCAGCCTCATCAGCCATCCCAGCAAGGTCCTCCTGAAAATAATACTCAACAGGTTGAAACCCCAAGCTGAACAAATCATAGCTGAAGAACAAGCAGGATTCAGGGCAGGGCGAAGTACCACTGAGCAGATTTTCAACCTCAGAATAATCTGTGAGAAATACCTACAGCACCAACAACATCTATATCATGTGTTCATAGACTTCAAGAAGGCGTTTGACCGAGTCTGGCATGCAGCTCTATGGGCAACAATGAAAGTGTACAACATCAGCCCTAAAATTATTGAAGTCATCAAAAGCCTGTATGACAAGGCTACCAGTGCAGTCCTCCACAACAGAGCCATCGGGAATTGGTTCAGAACAACAATCGGTGTGCGTCAAGGATGCCTACTCTCTCCAACACTCTTCAACATCTTCCTAGAGCGCATCATGTCGGATGCTCTTGCAGACCATGAAGGCACAGTCAGCATAGGGGGTAGAGCAATCTCCAATCTTCGTTTTGCAGATGACATTGATGGATTGGCTGGAGAGGAACAAGAACTTGAACAGCTGGTACAGAGGCTTGACACCACCTCCAAAGCCTATGGAATGGAAATAAGTGCAGAGAAGACCAAAATGATGACCAACAACACCAATGGCATCAATACGGACATCAAAGTCCAAGGCCAATCCCTCGACACAGTGCATAGCTTCAAATATTTAGGAGCCATTGTATCAGACAATGGGTCCCGACAGGAAGTCCTCTCCAGGATCGCACAAACAACTGCTGCCCTGACAAGGTTGAAGCCCATTTGGAAAGACAGGACCATCAGTCTACATTCCAAAGTAAGACTGCTGCGCTCCCTTGTCATCTCCATCTTCCTATATGCTTGCGAAGCATGGACCCTCACAGCAGATCTCCAACGAAGAATACAAAGCATGGAGATGAGGTGCTACAGAAGACTTCTGGGCATTTCCTATACCCAACACATCACCAACGACGAAGTCCGACAGACCATCACACAAGCCATTGGACAACACGATGACCTGCTAACAGTGGTGAAGAAACGGAAACTTCGGTGGTATGGCCACGTCACCAGATCATCAGGCCTTGCAAAGACTATTCTGCAAGGCACAGTGCAAGGAGGTAGAAGAAGAGGGAGACCGAAAAAGAGGTGGGAGGACAACATTCGAGAATGGACTGGTTTGACACTGAGCGAAGCCATCAGGGCTGCTGAGGACAGAGAAAGATGGAGTATGCTGGTTAAACGATCATCTGTGGTGCCCCTACGACCTTCTGGTTACGGGACAGGATAGGATAGGTAAGATAATGTAAGCGATTTTTTCAATAAGTGTATGATTATATAAAATATCTGTCATACTATCGGTTTCATTGATCAAAACATTATTTGCTTTGTATAATGGTAATAATGTTGTACATTCAAATAATAAATGTTGTACAGACATTGTTTGTTGGCATATACAATGAAATCAGTGGCAATGGTAGAGCTTTGGCTTGCGGATCTGAACGTGTTCGACAGCATTGTGTTGTGTCCTGAAAGACACTTTACTCCCGTTCCTACTCCTTCGGATGAGAGTATAACCAGGTCTAGTCTGTGTCGCATACATTCCATCATAACGGACTTTAAAGATCCTGACGCTCATGTCCTAGACGGGTGAGTGCCGGTGACAAGAACAGAAGATGCACCTAGATTCGATCCCTGGTTGAGGATTGATGAGTTGTCTGGGGCGTTATTACGGTGCGCCAAAGGCTGCAAGTTCGCCTCGGGCGGTTGAGTTAGATCCTGTATGGAGCGCCTTGAGCAGCTCTTGAAGGAAGAAAAGCGCTATATAAGAACGATTAAATAAATAAATAAATATCAGTTACGTATTTTGTGCTAAATAAATTCAAACGCATTTTATATATAATTAGTGATGATATTTTATATATGATTAGTGATGATATTTTATATATGATTAGTGATGATATTTTATATATGAGTAGGAGAGTCTGTAACATGTGAGCATGTATGTTGGTTACAGATCACCGCGCTTTGAGTTATTTAGTAATAAGGCATGTATAGCATCCATTATTATTATTATTATTATTATTATTATTATTATTATTATTATTATTATTATTATTATTATTATTATCATACAAGCATACTCACACGTTGCATGCAACTGGCTGTAATAGTTCACACACAAACACACACACACACACACACACACACACACACGGTAAAAACTTCATAAATGGGGTGAGATTGTGAAAGCACCAACAACATCTATATCATGTGTTTGTAGAATTCAAGAAAGCGTTTGACCGAGTCTGGCATGCAGCTCTGTTGGCAACAATGAGAGTGTACAACATCAGCCCCAACATTATTGAAGTCATCAAAAGCCTATATGACAAGGCTATCAGTGCAATCCTCCACAAAAGCGCCATCGGGAACTGGTTCAGAACCATCGGCGTGCGTCAAGGATGCATATTCTCTCCAGCACTCTTCAACATCTTTTTAGAGCGCATCATGTCAGATGCCCTTGCAGATCACGAAGGCACAGTCAGCATAATATGGGGTAGAGCAATCTCCAACCTCCGTTTTGCGGATGATATTGATAGATTGGCTGGAAAGGAACAAGAACTTGAACAGCTGGTGCACAGGCTTGACGCCACCTCAAGAGTCTTTGGAAATAAGTGCAGAGAAACCAAAATGATGACCAACAACGCCAATCGCATCAACATGGACATCAAAGTCCAAGGACAATCCCTCAACACGATGCATAGCTTCAAATATTTAGGAGCAATTATATCAGACAGTGGGTCCCGACAGGAAGTCCCTTCCAGGATAGCACAAACAACTGCTGCCCTGACAAGATTGAAGCCCATTTGGAAAGATATGGCCCTCAGTCTACACGCCAAGGTAAGGTTGCTGCGCTCCCTTGTCATCTCCATTGTCTTATACTCTTGCGAAACATGGACCCTCACAGCAGATCTACACCGAAGAATATAAAACATGGAGATGATGTGCAACCGAAGACTTCTGTGCATTTCGTCTACCCAGCACATCACCAATGACGAAATCCGATAGACCGGTTCACGCCTTTTAATACAAGCCATTGGACAACACGATGACATGCTCACATTGATGAAAAAACGGAAACTCCGATGGTATGGCCACATCACCAGAGCATCAGGCCTTGCAAAGACCATCCTGCATGGCACGGTGCAAGGAGGTAGAAGAAGGGTGGAGACCGAAAAAGAGGTGGGAAGACAACATTTGAGAATGGACTGGCTTGACACCGAGTGAAGCCACGAGGACTGCAGAGGACAGAGAAAGATGGAGTACGCTCATTAAACGATCGTCTTTGGTTCCCCAACGACTTTCGAGTTGCGGGAAAGCATAGGATAGGATAGGATAGGATAGGATAGGATAGGATAGGATATGTGACGTAATAAACAGCGCTGAAGTGAGGAGGGTGTTTCTCCCGGCCAGTGTATTGACAAAACTCCTTCAGTATTCATATTTCATCATGCTTGGTGCATCATGTTGAAAGAGTCAGTTTAATCATAGCTTAAAAATTATTTCCGAATGAACTGAGGCATACAACAAAAGTGGGGTGAAGGTTATTAACGTCGGTTGTGTAAGTGATGTGAACCCAGTAAGCCGAAAATCGTCTCACAAATCACCTCGTGAAAAGCTTTTTTGGCGCCAGAAAAATATCACCCCACAATAATGTTTTGGTCCCACTGAAGTAGGTTTTGACCAACACGGCCACCTTACCGCTGTGTACCGCACTGTACCGCATTCAAGGTTTGACATTCACCGTGTATCGCTATGAAAGAGAAACAGGTTCACGCCTTTTAATGATGATGATGATGATGATGATGATGATGATGATGATGATGATGATGATGATGATGATGATGATGATGATGATGATGATGAATAATGGATGCTATATTTGCGCTCATCACCAAATCAACGGCAGATTCAGAGCGCGGCTATCTATGCAACATACAGACTGACAAGTTTTATACTGTCACATACACAACACATCTATCACATGTCCACATATCTCTTTCATCACAGTAGAGCTGGGAAAACCACAGAACTGGTGACACACAATGCCGTTGGAACATGATATTCATGCTCCCTGTCAAACAATAAGTGTGGGTTTTTTTTCTTTTTCTGGAGCCAGTTTTAACGTCCCTTAAATCAGGCCACTGACCGTTGGTTTGTTCTTGTGGCCGCGGTACTGCTTTGGCCAAACTCATTTCTCAATGCTGTAATACTGCGGGCAACTGCAGATCGAACCCACTGTTGGACCTTGTAGATTAGCACAAAGGACGGCTTGCTCGACCATTTTCACGGTGATGATATACGGCACTCCAAGACAATCGGCACAGCAAGAAGTATACGGGCTGAGAGGACCATTTGCATGCCCCAGTGGCGACAGGAAGCGCTTTGTATGACATGATGGATGCTTTACGGAACAACTCAATTTAAGCCCACACTCACTGTAAATGCACGGGAGGATATTCGTGCGGCCTTCTCCCCAAAATACGTAATGATTTCAGGGGGATGCCGCAGCCCCTGCCGCGGTTGCTTCCGTAGATCTTAATAATAGGTGGTACAGTATGTGTAGTTGGAAAGAGAATAACAGCACCAAAGACGAGAACACGCTCGAACTTGCACTCTATACTGGAACACGCTGATGTTGACACGGTTGGATATTCACTCAATGGTTGTGAATTATAGTGGGTGATGAGATTATGAGACAATCGAATTTATTTGCTGCCTTGTTGATCTTTGTATTGTTCCAGTATTTGTTGATGACAATGTAGACCAAGCGAGTGAAACTGAGGTATGTCTTTGGCGATAATATTAACTCTTTTTCTTATGTTGAATTCTCGTGGTGAAGCGGGAATGAACTTAGATGGTGTCTATAACCCGCCTTAGCCTCGTTTACAACTCAGGGATGTTGCTAGGAAATTTTTTCTTCGGCGATCTGGCCGAAACAGCCGTGAAACTTTCGGCTTTTTACAGAAAGTTTCGGCTCTCTCTTCCAAAGCAGTCTCACAAGTTTTTTTTTTATAACTAGATTCACTACGTTAACGTGCACACTCCACCTCTATATATTAAAGGCGTTCTGTGGATGCATATCTTTGTAATGAAACATGATTTTAAGAGTAGAATAAGAACATTGAAAAGAGATTTTTTTTTTATTTTAGACACAAAAACAATAAAAAGTTTAGACTGTCCCTTGACAGACCACAATACTGTCAGAGTTTCTGTTTGGCCTACAGCTTTCTGGGTTTAGCCTGACGCCAGGCAGCCAAAGCTCTATTCAGGTCAATGCTGCGCCCTTGCAGTTTCACCCTCGTCAGCATGTTCTGATTTTCAGCAGTGAGTCTGTTCCTGAGGGCTGTCAGTACCAGGTTCTGTGCTGAAAACCCTCGTTCGCATCCAGCAGTGTGGACAGGGCTGGTCAGTGCAAGATGCCCAAGCTTCAGCATGTTCGGAAAGTCTTCTGAATGGAACTTCCCAATCAGGTGCCAGAGCTCAAGCATGTTGTCCCGTGGGTATCTCTGAGCCACCACTACCTGCTTCAACTTCATCCACTGTACTTCTTTTTTGCCAAAGGACAGTATACTTTGTCCGGCCAACAATTTCGATTTCTTTTTCGGAGGCATTTTGAAAATGATTTTCAAGCACTGCCTAAAGCCTGTATGAGAAAGTGACGTTTTATTTCGTACGTCACTGGCTTGAATTAGGCTACTATTGACGTTAATTTGATCATGGACGACATCGGGCTATGACTAATACGGGTCTGTTCGCTGAGTACAACTTTTTCAGAAAAACAGAATTTAGTACTTATCGAATCTCACCTAAACTGCAAGCGTACAGCACAGGAATATAGCAAAAATTGACAAAACCGAGCCGATTCACCCGTGAAAACTTCGGCTCGGCGAGCCGATATGACGGACAGTTTATCGGCTTTTTAATAAAAATTTCGGCTAAAAGCCGAAGATCCGACCCAAACGACATCCCTGCCAACTATGAGGTCACTGGTAACTTTACGTACTCGCCATTGTTGCTGTCTCTGCTGTGGATCTCACTTAAATGTCTGTCAGTCTCTCTGCCCCTGTGCTACTTCTGCATCTATGTTGTTGCTGTCTCTGTGTTCTGGACATTTCTGTGCTACTGCTGCTTCTGTGCCGTGGCGGCGTCTGTACTGTTTCGGCTCCGTATTGTCGCGCCTGAAACGATCAGGTCGTGACCTCTGCCGTGAACTGACAAAACCGAGCAAGTCCACAAAACCTACTTTCGAGAAAATCGACGTTTTGTGTTGCGCTATATTACGCGATCGTTTCTGGAAGTTTAAGGGCATATTATAATGCAATTCCTCGATTTAAGAGTGCATACCTTGAATGTTAAAGAAATGTTTGATAGATTTGATGTTTTAAGACTATTTGTGGACTTGCTTTGTTTTGTCAGATTATTCTTGAGATAGATCTTTGTTGAGAACATGACAAAACCAAGCAAGTCACCCGCTTGGTTTTGTCAGTTTATTATTGAATTAAATCCTTGTTAAAAAAATTCACAAAACCAAGTAAGTCAAATCCGCTTGGTTTTGTCAGTTTATTATTAAGTAAATCCTTGTTTTCAAAATTCACCAAACCAAGTAAGTCCCATAGGCCGTTTCGTTTCTTTGTTAAAAAGTCTGACGAGATGAGTCACATAAGTTGGGTTTTGTAAGATGTGGGTGCGGCAGTTACAGTGAGTGTATATGTGTGTCTGTTTATTGTTTTTAGCCATTCTTCACTTAATATTCCTGGGTTGGTATGCAGGAGTCATGGTTTTTTTTTGCTCTCCCTTCAAAATAATATTAGATGCAGCCAATTTAATTTTAAAAATACAAAACTATTTTCCTTTCAGTTTCCTATTGTAGCGATCTTCCTGCCTTTACACCACGTGTATGTCTTGTATTTTGTTGCCCTTGTTGTGTGTCTGTAATATATTTGTTGCTGTTTGTTTGTGGGTTCGGGCACTGAATAGAATAGACCCAAGGTTTCCCGGCGTGTCGTAAGAGGCGACTAACAGGGGTAACGTTAACACGGCATCACTGGGCGAAAGTCTTCTACACAGAAGTCACCGGCCAGGGCGAGGAACCTCACGTTACTACAGGTTCAACGACCACGTGCTCAGGGCCAAGGCGAGCCACACTGTATTCGTGGATTTCGGCTGTGCCCAACAGCCTGGAGAGGATTAGGCACCGCCAGGTCCTTTTTTGCCCAAGACACACTACATGCATGATGACACTATCCACTAATTCCATACCGGATAGGTCGTCGCCCGGCTCAAGGACCGCGCCTTCCGTTGGCCACCAGGACGGAGGTGTTAAGTATGCTACTGATGGACAATTTAGCAAGATCCGCACGAGAAACAACATCGTCATAGGAACCTGGAATTTCAGGACCGTAACTGCGGAAGGAAAATTAGAAGAACTGGCCCACAAGTTGGACCACTATCGATGGAACGTTCTAGGCATTAGCGAACTGCGCTGGAAAGGCCTAGGTGAAACAACGACAGACAAAGGCCACAAGCTCTATTTCAGCGGTAGAGATGACAGGCACGAACACGGCGTTGGATTCTTGGTCCACAAGAACATTCTAGCCACTGTCATGGGTTGCCGCCCAGTAGACTCATTACCATCCGCCTGAGAGCAGCCCCTTTTAACATCACCATCATCCAGACCTATGCCCCAACATCAGACTATGACGACAGCGAAGTAGAGGATTTTTATGAAAATCTACAGGCGGTCCTTGACCAAGTGCCGAAGAAGGACATAGTCATAGTGCAAGGCGACTGGAATGCCAAGGTTGGCCAAAATGCGCACCACAACTGAGGAGACACATGTGGACCCCACTGCAACAACGAGACAAATGACAGGGGTCTGAGATTCTTGGAGTTTGCCAGATACAACAATCTGGTACTGGCAAACACGCTTGGTCTCCACAAAAACTCCAGGCGATGGACATGGCACAGTCCCAGGGGGGAGCATCACAACCAAATAGACTACATCATGGTCAAGAAACGCTTCAGATCAAGCATCAACATTGGCAGGACACGCACTTCTCCAGGAGCAGACAGCGGAAGTGACCACGATCTCTTGATGATGTCTTTCCGGCTCCACTTGAAGAGAGTAAATACTGCACTAGACTGAAATTCGACCTGGACAAACTGCAAGACCCGGAGGTGGCAGAACTATTTCAGTCCACAATTGAAGGGAAATTTGCACCACTGCTCATGTTGGGGGCTGGTGAAGTAGATGTCAGCACCATGACCACCATCTTCAACTCAGCTGTGACAGATGCCGCCACTGAGATCCTTGGCAAGCACCGACCAAAGAAGAAGCCGTGGATCACACCTGAACTTTTGGATCTGTGTGATAAACGAAGAGAGATTAAAAAAAGAAAGAAAAAGAACACCTCACAGGGAGCTGATGTCTACCGAAAAATCAACAATGACATCCGAAAAGGCATTCGCACAGCAAAGGAGAACTGGATAGAAGATCAATGCCAGGAAATAGAGAACAGTCTGAACAAAAACAACAGCAAGAAGGCCTACCAGACTGTAAAGCGGATGACAAGTTTCAAACAGCCCAAAGTCTCCACGATCCAAAGCAAGTCTGGCATATGCCTTACAGAAGAACAAGAAGTCTTGGACAGATGGACAGAGTACTGCTCTGACCTTTACAAAAATACACCAAATGGAGACCCATCAGTTCTAGCATGTCCCGAGAACAGAGAAGAAGAAATCCTCCCAATTCTCCGGGAAGAAGTTGAGGCAGCAGTGCAATCGCTAAAGAAAGGGAAGTCAGCGGGAGTGGACAACATACCCGCGGAACTGCTACAAGCAGGAGGAGAAGCGATGATTGATGCCCTCACCATTATCTGTAACAAGATCTGGCAGAGTGGAGAGTGGCCTATACCATGGGCCCAGTCGCTTGTCATCACTCTTCCCAAAAAAGGTAACCTTCAGGAGTGTGAAAATTACCGCACCGTCAGCCTCATCATCCATCCCAGCAAGGTCCTCCTGAAAATGTTACTCAACAGGTTGAAACCCCAAGCTGAACAAATCATAGCTGAAGAACAAGCAGGATTCAGGGCAGGGCGAAGTACCACTGAACAGATTTTCAACCTCAAAATAATCTATGAGAAATACCTACAGCACCAACAACATCTATATCACGTGTTCATAGACTTCAAGAAAACGTTTGACCGAGTCTGGCATGCAGCTCTATGGGCAACAATGAAAGCGTACAACATCAGACCTAAAATTATTGAAGTCATCAAAAACCTGTATGACAAGGCTACCAGTGCAGTCCTCCACAACAGCGCCATCGGGAACTGGTTCAGAACTACAATCGGTTTGGGTCAAGGATGCCTACTCTCTCCAACACCCTTCAACATCTTCCTAGCGCGCATCAAGTCAGATGCTCTTGCAGATCACGAAGGCACAGTCAGCATAGGGGGTAGAGCAATCTCCAATCTTCGTTTTGCGGATGACATTGATGGATTGGCTGGAGAGGAACAAGAACTTGAACAGCTGGTACAGAGGCTTGAAACCACCTCCAAAGCTTGTGGAATTGAAATAAGTGCAGAGAAGACCGAAATGATGACCAACAACACCAATGGCATCAACACGGACATCAAAGTCCAAGGCCAATCCCTCAACACAGTGCATAGCTTCAAATATTTAGGAGCCATTGTTGACAGGAAGTCCTCTCCAGGATCGCACAAACAACTGCTGCCCTGGCAAGGCTGAAGCTAATTTGGAAAGACAGGACCATCATTCTACATTCCAAAGTAAGACTGCTGCGCTCCCTTGTCATTTCCATCTTCCTATATGCTTGCGACGCATGGACCCTCACAGCAGATCTACAGCGAAGAATACAAAGCATGGAGATGAGGTGCTACAGAAGACTTCTGGGCATTTCCTATACCCAACACATCACCAACGACGAAGTCCGACAGACCATCACACAAGCCATTTGACAACACGATGACCTGCTCACAGTGGTGAAGAAACGGAAACTCCGATGGTATGGCCACGTCACCAGATCATCAGGCCTTGCAAAGACTATTCTGCAAGGCACAGTGCAAGGAGGTAGAAGAAGAGGGAGGCCGAAAAAGAGGTGGGAGGACAACATTCGAGAATGGACTGGTTTGACACTGAGCGAAGCCATCAGGGCTGCTGAGGACAGAGAGAGATGGAGTATGCTGGTTAAACGATCATCTATGGTGCCCCTACGACCTCAGGGTTACGGGACAGGACAGGATAGGATAGGATAGGATAGGATAGTTTGTTTGTTTATTTCCACACCTCGTGGAAGTTGACGCGTAGGCGCCAGATCTACAGGATCCTTCATGGTGGGGAGGAAAGTACATGAAGAAAACTCTTTTTCAAAAAGCCGAACACGTCCTTTGCTGACCGAAATTTCGTCATCATTTTCACAGGAAAATAATATTGCACAGCAGCAATAACATGGATTCTCACTGGTCCACTTCATCTTAAGGCGCTTTCTCATTGGTCGGGAGGACTTACTTTTATTTGTCAGGTTATTGTAGAAAATGACGTCATCATGCCAACTCGAGCATCAGCCAGAGGATCGCCGAAACAAAATCGCAGGGGACTTGCTTGGTTTTATCAGTTTATTCCCCCACTTAAAAATTTTTTAACAAGGACTTACTCTATGATATCTCCAAATCTAAACATAGTTCGGATTTGATTTTTACAGGTAAGATGCGTCATTCTCTTGCAAGTTTGATGGCCCAAAAAACTCATTTTCGACCTTAGGTGGACTTACTCGGTTTTGTCAAATCACGGCAGACCTAATGTCTTAGATATAAAATCCATAACAACAGACATGTATTGTTTATGGTTTCTCTTTCGTGGAGTATACATGGCATTAAAATATTATACAACGTTAATATTATATAATGATTCGTGATGGCTGATGATCTTTTCTTCATGCTTCCACGAACTTACATATATTGACATAAAAATAAAACACTCCTGCCAAGTGCTCCTCTAACCAGACCCTCTGAAATAGATCTAAATCTAAACTTATATCAAATTAATGTTGTGGGATGCTGTCTGAAAGATCTAGGAATCGGCCTATATGCGATGTGGCTAATTATCTGATAAACAGTGACGGAAGAATGAAACTTATTGAACACAAAAACAAAACAAACTAACCTGCAATAAGACATTGTTATTATTGTTTTCTTTGCCTATATTGCTAGCTATCTGGCATCAGTCTGCCTAGTCTAGCCTAGCTGAACACGTACCCACGATGGCGTTTCAAGATTGAACCCAACGGTTCTTGAAGAATGGCTTCCAACTTTAGTAACGACCGGTCGACGACCTACGGTCACTGGCCCCCACCCCGAATCAGTAAAAAGCGAAGATGGACGCTCTGCAATCGGTCTCCTTCAGCTGATTCGTTATGTCCGTGTACCCCCTGGTACGTTCCTGTACCCTCCTGGATAGATTAATAGCGGCTTGCCTTGCAATCGTTTAATGTTTTGAATGACTGACGGAATGATGTCCTCCTGGCCAAAATGTCCCTTCCCAGCGAAGATTTCCGTTTTGCTTTCAAGGTATCAGGGTCATGGATTAATCATTTAATCATTTAACAAACAAATCACCTTCATTTACAGTAATTAAAACTATTTCTCCTGATACACTGAATTTACATTTGGTCAAAACGTCTGATAGAATTATAACTTGACAAATCAAAAGAAAATAAATTATAGTTTGCATTTTTTTTAAAGTTTCCTTACACGACTAACTTTCTGTAACATCATTTAGAGTTAAACTATATACCCTTTGATGATGATGATGATGATGATGATGATGATGATGATGATGATGATGATGATGATGATGATGATGATGATAATGAGGATGAGGATAAGAATAATGGTGATGAAACAAAATTAAAATCATTGTTTGAACTTTGAACATTGTGACTATGCTTCTTGATGAACAAGGATCCTTCCTGAGTGCTTGTGATCTTTCCGCTTCAACCTCACGTCCACCCGTTTACACCAAGCCCCGGCAACAGCAGTCAATGGGTCAGCTTGTGAACTTTCCGCTTCAACCTCACGTCCACCCGTTTACACCAAGCCCCGGCAACAGCAGTCAATGGGTCAGAGGACGTTAGTAGGACGTTACATTATGTCAGTAATGTGGCCTGTTTTCATTGGAACATTCGTGGAGGTTCAAAAACTGTTTTTATCGAGGGATTCAGATCCCGAATCTAGGTTCTTGAGCCTTTTTTTTCCAAAAAGGGTCGGCAAGCTAAGTTCGGGATATGAGAACCTCGAAAACAAGATTTTGAACCTCCACCAACGTTGCAATCAAGACAGGCCATTACAAAGTGATTGGTTTTTAAGGAAGTATTATTTTCACTGCATTGAATATGAGATGTCAAACAGGCACTGGACATGCTGACTACGTCGTTACAGTTCAGGGGTTTTATTATTTATAAATAACAAAAAAGAAAGCAAGCCATTCAAATGAAGTTCCAGACATACAAACCTGGCACAAAGCCACCCTTTTCAAAAGGGTTCGTAATCCACATCAACCCATTCATATCTACATCAATTCATTCATATTCACATCAATCCATTCATATCTACATCAATCCATTCATATTCACATCAATCCATTCATATCCACATCAATCCATTCATATCCACATCAATCCATTCATATCCACATCAATCCAGTGATATCCACATCAATCCATTCATATCCACATCAATCCATAAATCCACATCAATGTGCATAAACAAACACACACGTAATACCCACACACTACACACACGCACACACAGATATACGCAAAAAATAACATCACACACACACACACACGCACACACACACAACATATATATATAGTGAGTGTGTGTGCGCGCGTGTGTGTGGGTGTATGTGTGTGTGATATAGGGTCCAGCCGACTGCAAAGAGCCGAATCAGGGCCACAACTTGGTTGAAATAGGGCTCACCACTGATCCGTATAAAAGATCTGCTGAAACAACCCTAATGGTAGCACTGAAGGCACTCCACCAGCCAGTCACTTTACTATAAAGGCATCCTATGCAAGGGACGCTGAGGCTATACTCTAATTTATCGAATCCCCGTTTACAAAAACAAAATAGAATATAAACATCATTATAAAATATTAACAAAGCAAATACATATAAAATGCCTACATTGCTAAATAATAACGTCATAAAAAGCCCTAATAACCATTTGACAGAAAGCGTCCAATATTTCCAAGCTGATCCAACAGACCCCATACACAAATGAGGAGTTTTAGAAGAGTTTTCAAGAAAAAAAAAGGTAGGTGATTGGTCTAGCGAAGAAGATAGTACAGTAGATTGATAGAACAGAGTAGGAATGAGAAAGAACAAAGGAGAAAGACAGCGACTGTGGGAATTTAAAACACTACACTTCCAGGTTAGGTTAGGTAAGTAGATTAAAGTCCCGCGTCACATGAGCGAATAGGGGACTGGGAAGGGGGGGGGGGGGGATCGGGTTCTTGTAATTTCCAGAAAGTGGGGACACTGTTTATTCAGAACTTCCCAGCGCCCCCACGGAGATGAAAGGGGATGCACGTAGAACGGAAACAAAGCATGATGGGAAACCAAAGCCGATTGCTCAACTCCAAAGGGTTAAACATGCACAGGGCTATCGTTGTCGTCCATCAAGGGAACATCAATTGAAGTTTAACTACATCCATTTAACCCGCGAAAGCGAAAGCGAGAGAGAGAGAGAGAGAGAGAGAGAGAGAGAGAGAGAAGAGTGGGTGGAGGTTACTGGAAGGGCGGGGCATAGACAGAGCAGAAGAGGAGAAGGAAAGAGAAAGAGCGATTTTAGAACTATAATTCTGCGTGCAAGTTTGGTATTAAAAAGTCACCAAAAAAGGAGTTTAAGATGTTATAATTAGTATATTTTGTTACAAAAAACAAACAAACAAACAAACAAAACGAAAACAAATTGTTTTGCCATTCTCAAGACGTTTTTTTTATCAAGAAAGGAAGAAAGAAAAATGAAAACAACAACAACAACATATTAGCACAGAAACCAGACACACCAATAAAAGAACGAAGGATAAGAAACAACTAAGCTAACAAACATAGGAGAGAGCACATACACACGCTGCTCCAACGGTTTATTGTCAAACCGCATCGGAACGAACATATACTTTTCCCTTAGATTAAAACGATATAGGCCTATGATAAGTGGAAGTTACGTATCGTATAATAAAATAGGCCTATGATAAGTGAAAGTTACGTATCGTATAATAAAATAGGCCTATCATAAGTGAAAGTTACGTATTGTATAATAAAATATGCCTATAAGTGAAAGTTACGTATTGTATAATAAAATAGGCCTATGATAAGTGAAAGTTACGTATTGTATAATAAAATAGGCCTATGATAAGTGAAAGTTACGTATTGTATAATAAAATAGGCCTATGATAAGTGAAAGTTACGTATTGTATAATAAAATAGGCCTATGATAAGTGAAAGTTACGTATTGTATAATAAAATAGGCCTATCATAAGTGAAAGTTACGTATTGTATAATAAAATAGGCCTATGATAAGTGAAAGTTACGTATTGTATAATAAAATAGGCCTATGATAAGTGAAAGTTACATATTGTATAATAAAATAGGACTATCATAACCTATAATAAAATAGGCCTGTGAAAAGTTAAAGTTACATATCGTATAATAAAATAGGCCTATATCAATGTCTTCCCTGTTTAAGGATTGTATTTTTCGATCTAAATGTAGATTTTTTTTGTATTTTTATTTTTCCCACTTTATTGTCCCTTTTCCTGGGGAAATTGTGGGCCACCTCCCATGGGGAAGGCGTAAAAACAGCCTGTGGCGCGCCAAAACCCAATCTACCTCATATTAGTTGTGTTTTGACATTTTGCTGGAGGAGGAAACCGGAGTACCCGGAGAAAACTCCCGAGACGTTGCCCGCGTCGAAAGTAAATCATAATCGGAAGAACATAACGCCTGTGGCGGGATCGATCCCTCGCCTGTCAGGCACAAGGCAAGTTAGTCCCACCAAAGAGCTTAATGATAGAAAGAGGGGGAACTTGGTACAAAATCGCGAGACGAAAGGTACGAGTTATGCGCCCTTGTCGACATGCTGAAAATGGCTCGTGGCAGAAAGTCAAAAGGCGACCGAGTGAAACAGGGCGGTGACTTTTGCACAGCCATCAATTGCCATAATGGCAGATACAAAAAAAGTTGTGATGGCAAGTCCTTTTTTCAAATTTCCAAGAGACAAAGAAAGGTAAATTGCAATTGAAAAACTTCATTTTTTTGTGTTTATGTAGGCCTAAACTAAGACCGCTGCAGTGCTGTTAGTTTTAAAACAATCGGAGAGCGGCTTGAATGATTCATGTTATACCTATGTGCTAAATCCAAAACAGTTTGCTTGCTGACAGTTTACGTTCAACAGGTCGCTCACTGTTTACGTTATTGCTAGGTTGTTTGACTATATTTGTGCTTATATTTCAAAAGTAGATGTCAGATAATAATAATAATAATAATAATAATAATAATAATAATAATAATAATAATAATAATAATAATAATAATAATACATCCAAGTGTAACGGCATGAATGCAGTATTATAACAGAAATATGTCACCTCGTCAGAAAGATTTCACTTCTTCTGGAGAATCTGTAACTGAGATGTGAGAGAAAAGAAACCGTTGATCCTGAAGCGACTGATGTTATTAAGCCAGTGATGTGGGAGGTGAGAGGGTTGGGGGGTAGGGGGACACCTGATATAAATTAAATTCACACTATTAGTTAAACATTTTGTTATTGTGATTTATTGTGATTAATTGATTGAATGACAGAGCTCTCTCTTCCCCCTACCCACCTCCCCTCTCTCTATCTCTCTCTCACGATTACGGATTTACACAGTTTAGGATAAATGAAACAGTCTGTCATGCATATTTTAATTTTAAAATATCTGTCGTTGATTAAAAAATAATAAATTCCAGGGCAGAAAACGAACCTATGAAATACACACATAAGCAGCATAAAAGCACCTAATAAATGTCAATAAGTAAACATTAAAAAAAAAAGACAGCAGTAGCGGAATGTTAATAATAATGATGGTTAAAAGTTTGGTTTTTGCAAACGTTGCCATAAAAATGTTCTTTTGCAATTGCATAGGCTCAATAAGTTACCACGCACAGATCATTCATATAGCAGATGATGAAATATAGCCAGCCCGAGCAAAGGGAAATAATCCGTGAGAGTGTCTCGCATTTTTGTATATGACGTACTGGAAGTTCCCCCTCTTTCCGTAATAAGCTCTTTGGTCCCACCTTAGACCACGCGGCCACAACGCTCGCGTTATATATTATAGGTTCGTTCTCAAGCGATTTGGGAATAAATTAATTGGTCTGAGCGGCGGATTTGTTTCGCCAAAGACAGCGCGATCACACCCTTTTGATGTATGATACATAAGCTTAGGTACTCTATCGAGGATTTGAGCGTATAATGTCATTATGGCCAAATTTGGCAGGAAAAATGCTATAACCAAGTACATAATGATGTATAAAACATTTGTTTACAATATACAAATAATTGGTACACTCACCTTGCATTTAGCTGACCGAATGCCATTCAGTATTCGCTCCCTTGATCGGTAGGTAGGCTTGGGTAGGCGATTGTCGCAATGACGTATAAGATGACAAATATTAAATCACATCACACTAAGCGAACTTCACACTGCACAAAGAACTAAAACTTAAGTATTATATGAGCTGATTGTCCAATAATAAGTGCTCACATCATAAACTGGACTACCTTAATTACATTGACCAACCCAGTCGGTGCCACCACAACTGTAAGCATATTTCTTTCCTTGTTTGATTAATTCATCTTCCAACCTTGTTATCTCCGTTACTCTCAACAATAACCGCTCGTGTTCTATTAATGTATCGTCTTAATTTAATTTAATTTTAATTTATTTTCGCTTAGTTTGGTTAAATTTGTGAAGGTCAGCCTATTTCGTTGTTAATTGTTATATACAAACAAAATGATGAACGATGACATGGAAAGAACTCACAAACTACGACAAGTGATTTCGCGCACGTGGTTTTTGTGCAATTGAGATTTTAATATATATTTTTAGATCCATCAAGGCTTTATGCAACTTCAGTCAATCTCGTAAACGTCCTCTGTACACATATCATCGATAAGGCATTGAAAGCCGTTGAACTACTATACAATGGGATGACTAGCGATGACCTGTACCTTAAAAGTTGTGGAACAGTGCTGAAGGGAAATAGGAAACTCATCTATTTGCGGACAGCTCATTGGTCAACGTCGACGAAGGTGTTGGACTTTGGACGGGACGGGAAAATTGCTAACTCTGAATTATGCCTTTGTTTTCATTACTCATGCATTATTAATTTTGATTACTGTATGTTATGTTTGTGTAGCTCTACTTGTGTAACAAAACGTGCAGGCAACCGTACCCGTCAATCCACGATCAATCAAACTATTAAATGGTCAATTGAGCTGGACGGGTTGAAGTGAACTGAAGTGTTCAAAGTGCTTACCGACACCAGATTTCACTTGGCGACATTATACAAACCGCAGTGAGCTAATTCTGCTGGCAAAATCTTGATGGGAGAAAAAGTATATGCAGTTTTTGTAATTTAAAAAAGGGAAGAAAACAAAACCCACACTTGTGTGACATGCACAGGGTTGTGAGTTCGATCCTCCCTCCCCACCCCAACCCCCTGTTGACCAACAACCCCCTGTTGACCAACAACCCCCTGTTGACCAACAACCCCCTGTTGACCAACAACCCCCTGTTGACCAACAACCCCCTGTTGACCAACTAGTTTACTTAGATATGAGATTATCAGGTCATCGAGAGGTTCTTTTTTTTCCTGGTTACTCCGGTTTCCTCTCCTTGACAATATAATATAAAATATATTGTTTAATTAGAAAAAAAGTAACTTCTTTAAAAAAAATAAAAACATAGATAGATAGATAGATAGATAGATAGATAGATAGATAGATAGATAGATAGATAGATAGATAGATAGATAGATAGATAGATAGATAGGTAGATAGATAGATAGATAGATAGATAGATAGATAGATAGATAGATAGATAGATAGATAGATAGATAGATAGATAGATAGATAAAAGAGAGAGCGGTCATTGTAAAATTTAAAAGAATCAAACTTTTTAAATTTACTATTAGTAGTAGTAGTAGTAGTAGCAGCAGCAGCAGCAGCTGTTGTAGTAGTAGTAGTAGTAGTAGTAGTAGTAGTAGTAGTAGTAGTAGTAGTAGTAGTAGTAGTAGTAGTAGTAGTAATAGCAATAATTAATGTTACATTTTAAAAGTAATATTGTAACACGTAATGTGTAGAACTGTCTTGCGGCTGCCGCGCTTTTGCTGAGGTGGCCACGATTACCTCAATCCAGTTTGTAACTACGTTGTGCTTTAACGGCTCAACAGAATTTGAAGCCCATAAGCACATTAAATTTTACTCTAAATGCTACAAACGTCAATTACCACACCATCTTACTAACATTCAGTTTTAAGCTAAAATAATGAACAGAACAAATTTCAATAACTGGTTGTTAAAGCTTCTATACTGATCAAACACGTAACCCTAAGAGAATAAGATTAGTTGTAGAACTGCTGAGAAAAGTTCAAATATTAGAAATTTCAAGAAGCCACCTAATTGCTCACTGTGAATAAAATAAAATGCGCATTTGCATTATCACCCAAAACTATCTTTTTTCACTCGCCCTGGAAAACAATTATTATATGAAGACAATTTAACGCCTTTCAAATACCCAAACAACTGTCCTGCTTACTATACAAACAAATCTTGAATCACCAAACGTTCATTTTCAGATTGTGAACGTCTTTACCGATAGTACTCACAGTTTAATGTTTTCTGATCACAGAAGTGATGTTGTTTTTTTTACTGTCACAGAGGTAATATATTTCTTATCACAAGCGTGATGTTTTTTTGTTTTTTTTAAATAATCATAGAAGTGATTTTTTTAATAATTTGTTTTAAATGATACCTATCACACAAGTGTTGTTACAATGAAGAAAATAGTATTCCCTCTGTTTCCGTCCGAAGTTGAATTAATGAACGTAGTTTTGTCTCCAAGATGACTTGTCCACTGATGACAGAAAGAAGTGACAATTGCCACAAACACCTTTTTACTGCTCGCCAGCTTTAAGTCACTCATTGATGGGGCCTCTCTCTCTCTCTCTCTCTCTCTCTCTCTCTCTCTCTCGCTCTCTCTCTCTCTCTCGCTCTCCTTGCGCCAGCACCATGGTAGGCCCTCGGCTCGCAGCAGGAGAGAGAGAGAGAGAGAGAAAGAGAGAGAGAGGGAGAGAGAGAGAGAAAACGTGGAAACGTGTTTTATTCCTTTAGGGCACACCCCACCAGGAAGGGATGTGTGAAACACACAAAATGTACATCACAATTTATAACAAACAAACAAAAAAATTGTTTAAAATAATAAATGGTCACAATATTATAATAATCAAGAGAGCGCTATTTCCCTTGCCTTGAAAGCTTTATACAAAAATATACAGACATTTTTAATGATATTCATGTTTGTTGAAGACAAAAGTAGATGCATATGAAATGCACTAGGCCTTCTATAATATTTTCTAGGGATCAATTCCATCCTTAAACATTCATAGAAAGGACAACAAAAAAGAATATGTATTTCGTCTTCAGTTCCAACAGTACATAATGGACAAATCAAGTCCTGCAGGCGATTATATCTATATCTATAATAATGGACTCTGAGATCAGAGACGCCAAAGCGAAACTTGCTCATAATATATTTTAAATGGCGATTAATATCACAAAACAGAGAGACAGAGACAGAGAGATAGATTTGAATGTATTCCATTTGTTACCGGACTACAAATATATTAATATATATTATTGGTTATGTGTTGTGAAATCGGTTTTAGTGTTGTTTTGGAAGTTGGGTATTCCACATTATCGATCATCAGAATGATCGTTATCAGTGCTACTGTTAGCATCAACAAAATGTTATTCCTATATTTATGCGCAGAAATATAAAGATTTCAGTTATCTTCTCCTTGGTTGATTTCATCTTCTTCATTCCCATAACCCCCCTCCCCTCCCCTCCCCTCTCACCGCCTTGTTACTTCCCCTTTATTTTTGTTTGCCGCTGTGGCTGTATTTCTTCTTCTACTATTTATTCCTTTTTCACCACGGTAGATGCGTAGGCTCTCGGCTCGCAGAAGGAGAAAGAGAGAGAGAGAGAGAGAAAGAGAGAGAGAGAGAGAGAGAGAGAGAGAGAGAGAGAGAGAGAGAGAGAGAAAGAGAGAGAGAGAGAGAGAGAGAGAGAGAGAGAGTTATTTAATCCATACAACTGTTGTTAATCTCAGGAATAAAAAGTTATCTTCTTCTTCTTCTTCTTCTTCTTCTTCTTCTTCTTCTTCTTCTTCTTCTTCTTCTTCTTCTTCTTCTTCTTCTTCTTCCTCTTCTTCTCCTCGTTCTTCTTCTCATTCTCTTTCTTCTTCTTCCTCCTCCTCCTTCTTCTTCTCTTCCTTCTCGTTATCCTTCTAAATCTTCTTCTACATCTTCTAGTTGTGGTCTGTGTCTGGAAGCCATTGTCTTCTCCTCTTCAGTGGGAAATTGTGGTCTCCACTGACAGCCTCTCATCTGAGAGTGTCCGCACTCTTCAACCAACCCTGCCCCACTGACAAAGGGCAGGGGACTTAATGAAACAATGTTCACAGACGCACAAGGAGAAATTACGAGAGTTACAAAATAAACAAAACTATGAACACTTAAAAAAAACACGAGGAAAATAGATAGATAGATAGATAGATAGATAGATAGATAGATAGATAGATAGATAGATAGATAGATAGATAGATAGATAGATAGATAGATAGATAGATAGATAGATAGATAGATAGATAGATAGATAGATAGATAGATAGATAGATAGATAGATAGATAGATAGATTGACAGACAGACAGACAGACAGACAGACAGACAGACAGACAGACAGACAGACAGACAGACAGACAGATAGATAGATAGATAGATAGATAGATAGATAGATAGATAGATAGATAGATAGATAGATAGATAGATAGATAGATAGATAGATAGACAGACAAATAGACAGAAAGAAAGAAAGAAAGAAAGAAAGAAAGAAAGAAAGAAAGAAAGAAAGAAAGAAAGAAGAAAAAGAAGAAGAAGGAGAAGAAGAAGAAGAAGAAGAAGAAGAAGAAGAAGAAGATGATGATGATGATGATGATGATGATGATGATGATGATGATGATGATGATGATGATGATGATGATGATGATGATGAAGAAGAAGAAAAAGAAGAAGAAGATGAGGATGAAAAAGAAGAAGAAGAAGAAGAAGAAGAAGAAGAAGAAGAAGAAGAAGAAGAAGAAGAAGAAGAAGAAGAAGAAAAAGATGATGATGATGATGATGATGATGATGATGATGATGATGATGATGATGATGATGATGATGATGATGATGATGATGATGTTCTATTTATTCGTTTTAACCTCCCACGTGGAGGAATTTCCCTTGTGTGCATGCTCACATTTCCCAGTTTTGGATGGTCCCGCACCTCCCCACCCCCACCTCCTCCCCTACCCCCGAATTTGACTAGAGAGGGGGTGCGTGCTGCTTTTTAGTTTAGCCCTGGTCTATCAGTCACTGGACCCAGGGTCCTATATTTTTACATTGTTGCGATCTTCACGTAATGGGGTTTTTGAAATTTGGCAGTCAGCTATTGTATTCCATAAAATTATACCTTTTTTTTTTCTTTTTAACTGGCTCATTCAGTCAGAGGACCAGGATCAAGTTCTGTCAATGTATTTTATTGTATTTATTCTATATTGTATTTGATTGCGTAAAGCCATGCTTGGTTGTGTGTTAATGTTTCTTACATCTTTTACATGTAAAATATATGTATATATGTTTGTTTGGTGTTTTTTTTAAATACTTTTGTTTAATTTTATTGGACATGCGTATTTTTACGAATTTTATCTTATTGTTTTTAGCTGCTTATAATAATTCTGTTTGTGTTTGTTTGTAGGCATGTGGTGTCAGATGTATGTGTTTTTGTTTTTTTATATACACCATGTTTTAGTGTGTTGTACAGTCTCTTATTGTGCGAGAGCTTGTGTGAGAGTATGCGTGTGAGCGCTTTGAGCAGACTTTTAGTTTGGAATTGCGCTTTATAAAATAAATTATTATTATTATTATTATTATTATGATGATGATGATGATGATGATGAAAAAGAAGAAGAAGAAGAAGAAGGAGAAGAAGAAGGTGAAGAAGAAGAAGAAGAAGAAGAAGAAGAAGAAGAAGAAGAAGAAGAAGAAGAAGAAGAAGAAGAAGAAGAAGAAGAAGAAGAAGAAGAAGAAGAAGAAGAAGACATCGGAAAACGAAAAGGAGAGTCACAAAACGACACAAAAAATAAACATAATAAAAGGAGAACTAAAAAAAAGAAGAAGAAAGATAGATAGTTGGATAGATAGATAGATAGATAGATAGATAGATAGATAGATAGATAGATAGATAGATAGATAGATAGATAGATAGATAGGGCATGTATAGCATCCATTATTATTATTATTATTATTATTATTATTATTATTATTATTATTATTATTATTATTATTATTATTATTATTATCATACAGGCATACTCACACGTTGCATGCAACTGGCTGTAATAGTTCACACACAAACACACAAACACACACACACACGGTAAAAACTTCATAAATGGGGTGAGATTGTGAAAGCACCAACAACATCTATATCATGTGTTTGTAGAATTCAAGAAAGCGTTTGACCGAGTCTGGCATGCAGCTCTGTTGGCAAAAATGAGAGTGTACAACATCAGCCCCAACATTATTGAAGTCATCAAAAGCCTATATGACAAGGCTATCAGTGCAATCCTCCACAAAAGTGCCATCGGGAACTGGTTCAGAACCATCGGCGTGCGTCAAGGATGCATATTCTCTCCAGCACTCTTCAACATCTTTTTAGAGCGCATCATGTCAGATGCCCTTGCAGATCACGAAGGCACAGTCAGCATATGGGGTAGAGCAATCTCCAACCTCCGTTTTGCGGATGATATTGATAGATTGGCTGGAAAGGAACAAGAACTTGAACAGCTGGTGCACAGGCTTGACGCCACCTCAAGAGTCTTTGGAAAAAAGTGCAGAGAAACCAAAATGATGACCAACAACGCAAATCGCATCAACATGGACATCAAAGTCCAAGCACAATCCCTCAACACGGTGCATAGCTTCAAATATTTAGAAGTCCCTTCCAGGATAGCACAAACAACTGCTGCCCTGACAAGATTGAAGCCCATTTGGAAAGATATGGCCCTCAGTCTACACGCCAAGGTAAGGTTGCTGGGCTCCCTTGTCATCTCCATTGTCTTATACTCTTGCGAAACATGGACCCTCACAGCAGATCTACACCGAAGAATATAAAACATGGAGATGAGGTGCAACCGAAGACTTCTGTGCATTTGGTCTACCCAGCACATCACCAATGACGAAATCCGATAGACCGGTTCACGCCTTTTAATACAAGCCATTGGACAACACGATGACATGCTCACATTGGTGAAAAAACGGAAACTCCGATGGTATGGCCACATCACCAGAGTATCAGGCCTTGCAAAGACCATCCTGCATGGCACGGTGCAAGGAGGCAGAAGAATGGTGGAGACCGAAAAAGAGGTAGGAAGACAACATTTGAGAATGGACTGGCTTGACACCGAGTGAAGCCATGAGGACTGCAGAGGACAGAGAAAGATGGAGTACGCTCAATAAACGATCGTCTTTGGTTCCCCAACGACTTTCGAGTTGCGGGAAAGCATAGGATAGGATAGGATAGGATAGGATAGGATAGGATAGGATAGGATAGTATGTGACGTAATAAACAGCGCTGAAGTGAGGAGGGTGTTTCTCCCGGCCAGTGTATTGACAAAACTCCTTCAGTATTCATATTTCATCATGCTTGGTGCATCATGTTGAAAGAGTCAGTTTAATCATAGCTTAAAAATTATTTCCGAATGAACTGAGGCATACAACAAAAGTGGTGTGAAGGTTATTAACGTCGGTTGTGTAAGTGAGGTGAACCCAGTAAGCCGAAAATCGTCTCACAAATCACCTCGTGAAAAGCTTTTTTGGCGCCAGAAAAATATCGCCCCACAATAATGTTTTGGTCCCACTGAAGTAGGTTTTGACCAACACGGCCACCCCACCGCTGTGTACCGCACGGTACCGCATTCAAGGTTTTACATTCACCGTGTATCGCTATGAAAGAGAAACAGGTTCACGCCTTTTAATGATGATGATGATGATGATGATGATGATGATGATGATGATGATGATGATGATGATTACATTACATTACATTACATTATTGTTGCTTTAGGTCCAGCGGACTCATCCGAGCCAAATCAGGACCGGACAACCCCCAATCCGCATAAAAGATCTGCCGAAACAACCCTAGTGGGAAAACCAAAAGGTCTCCACCAGCCAGTCACTTTACAATAAAGACATCCCACGCAGGGGACGGCTGGGGCTTCACCCCAACTTATCGAACCCCCGTTTACAAAAACAAAATAGAATACAAACATCATTATAAATTATCAACAAAACACATACATATAAAATGCCTACATTGCTAAATAATAACATCATAGGAAGCCCCAGTGACCACCTGGCAGAAAGCGTCCAATATTCCCAAGCTGATCCAACAGACCTCATACACAAATAAGGAGTCTTGTCCCGGAAGAGTTTTCAAGAAAAAAGGTAGGAGACTGGTCTAGCGAAGAAGACGATAGTATAGCAGATTGATAGAACAGAGCAGGAATGAGAAAGAGCAAATGAGAAAGACAGCGACAGTGGGAATTTAAAGCACTAAATTTCCAGAAAGTGGGGATACTATTTATACTGAAACCCCCGGCACCCCAACGGGGGAGATGATGATGGTGATGATGAATAATGGATGCTATATTTGCGCTCATCACCAAATCAACGGCAGATTCAGAGCGCGGCTATCTATGCAACATACAGACTGACAAGTTTTATACTGTCACATACACAACACATCTATCACATGTCCACATATCTCTTTCATCACAGTAGAGCTGGGAAAACCACAGAACTGGTGACACACAATGCCGTTGGAACATGATATTCATGCTCCCTGGCAAACAATAAGTGTGGGTTTGTTTTTTCTTTTTCTGGAGCCAGTTTTAACGTCCCTTAAATCAGGCCACAGACCGTTGGTTTGTTCTTGTGGCCGCGGTACTGCTTTGGCCAAACTCATTTCTCAATGCTGTAATACTGCGGGCAACTGCAGATCGAACCCACTGTTGGACCTTGTAGATTAGCACAAAGGACGGCTTGCTCGCCCATTTTCACGGTGATGATATACGGCACTCCAAGAAAGACAATCGGCACAGCAAGAAGTATACGGGCTGAGAGGACCATTTGCATGCCCCAGTGGCGACAGGAAGCGCTTTGTATGACATGATGGATGCTTTACGGAACAACTCAATTTAAGCCCACACTCACTGTAAATGCACGGGAGGATATTCGTGCGGCCTTCTCCCCAAAATACGTAATGATTTCAGGGGGATGCCGCAGCCCCTGCCGCGGTTGCTTCCGTAGATCTTAATAATAGGTGGTACAGTATGTGTAGTTGGAAAGAGAATAACAGCACCAAAGACGAGAACACGCTCGAACTTGCACTCTATACTGGAACACGCTGATGTTGACACGGTTGGATATTCACTCAATGGTTGTGAATTATAGTGGGTGATGAGATAATGAAACAATCGAATTTAATTGCTGCCTTGTTGATCTTTGTATTGTTCCAGTATTGTTGATGACAATGTAGACCAAGCAAGTGAAACTGAGGTATGTCTTTGGCGATAATATTAACTCTTTTTCTTATGTTGAAATCTCGTGGTGAAGCGGGAATGAACGTAGATGGTGTCTATAACCCGCCTTGGCCTCGTTTACAACTATGATTTCACTGGTGACTTTACGTACTCGCCATTGTTGCGGTCTCTGCTGTGGATCTCACTTAAATGTCTGTCAGTCTCTCTGCCCCTGTGCTACTTCTGCATCTATGTTGTTGCTGTCTCTGTGTTCTGGACATTTCTGTGCTACTGCTGCTTCTGTGCCGTGGCGGCGTCTGTACTGTTTCGGCTCCGTATTGTCGCGCCTGAAACGATCAGGTCGTGACCTAATGTCTTAGATATAAAATCCATAACAACAGACATGTATTGTTTATGGTTTCTCTTTCGTGGAGTATACATGGCATTAAAATATTATACAACGTTAATATTATATAATGAATGATAGACGTGATGGCTGATGATCTTTTCTTCATGCTTCCACTAACTTACATATATTGACATAAAAATAAAACACTTCTGCCAAGTGCTCCTCTAACCAGACCCTCTGAAATAGATCTAAATCTAAACTTATATCAAATTAATGTGTGGGATGCTGTCTGAAAGATCTAGGAATCGGCCTATATGCGATGTGGCTAATTATCTGATAAACAGTGACGGAAGAATGAAACTCATTGAACACAAAAACAAAACAAACTAACATCAAATAAGACACATTGTTATTATTGTTTTCTTTGTCGATATTGCTAGCTATCTGGCATCAGTCTGCCTAGTCTAGCCTAGCTGAACACGTACCCACGATGGCGTTTGATGATTGAACCCAACGGTTCTTGAAGAATGGCTTCCAACTTTAGTAACGACCGGTCGACGACCTACGGTCACTGGCCCCCACCAAAGAGCTTATGATAGAAAGAGGGGGAACTTGGTACAGAACCGCGAGGCGAAATGTACGAGTTATGCTCCCTTGTCGACATGCTGAAATGGCTCGTGGCAGAAAGTCAAAAGGCGACCGAGTGAAACAGGGCGGTGACTTTTGCACAGCTATCAATTGCCATAATGCCAGATACAAGAAAAGTTGTGTTGGCAAGTCCTTTTTCAAATTTCTAAGAGACAAAAAAAAGGTAAATTGCACTTGAAAAACTTCATTTTTTTGTGTTTATGTAGGCCTAAACTAAGACCGCTGCAGTGTTGTTAGTGTTAAAACAATCGGAGAGCGGCTTGAATGATTCATGTTATACCTATGTGCTAAATCCAAAACGTTTGCTTGCTGACAGTTTACGTTTAACAGGTCGCTCACTGTTTACGTTATTGCTAGGTTGTTTGACTATATTTGTGCTTATATTTCAAAAGTAGATGTTAGATTGGCAGTTTGGCTTCGTCAAACTGCTTATGTTAACAAGTTAAATTAGACCAAAGAAAGTACAGCTACGCAAAGAAGGTTCATTTCGACTCTTACTGCGAAACGGAAGTTGCGAGCGCCAACTAGCGGAATAAGTGATAACTCGCTTCGGCCTTAGCGCTTAGCAATGGAGGAAAGCGTATCAAATCAAGTAAACAAACCTAGAATCCGTCCTGGTGGGCAACACTGCAGCGCTTTTAACTGCACAAATGGACGATACAAGTGCCCTGGACTTTCGTTTTTTAATTTTCCAAAGGAAGAATCAAACATAATTATAACCAAATCTAACAACGTTGATCTAGATCTACCACTCGATGTAAACTGTATTTTCTTTGTTGATACTGAAATTTATCATATCCCAATTTCTTACAAATGGAAGATGAGGGGAGGGGGGAGGGGAAGGCGTAGTTTTAATTGCTGCTTAAGAGTAATTTAAAAAAAAAAGAAAAAGAAAAAATAGTAGGCCTAATGAAATATTATTGCATGACTCATTGACTGGATGTGTTGTCTTGTAAAGAAAAACTATTTAAAAAAAAGAAGTAATTTTTAAGCAAATAATTCTTCATAAATGCATCTAAGAATAAAAATCCAAGAGCAAAAACTATTAATTATTATCCTTTTAATGTATAATGCTACTAGTTAATTGTCTAGTATTATCAGATTTTGTTGTTGTTGTTGCATGTGAAATGTATGCAGAAAAAATACCAAATGTGATTTTTTAAATCTTTCAAATGTAAAATACCATTTTCTGTGTGACTGTATTCCCTTTCCATTACATTTGGTTTAAGCAGACAGGAAAAGGGTTAATTGTATTTGTTTTGTCTTGCAAAACTTCTGTTTCTTTGTAGGTATGTCTTAATCTTGCTAAACAAAAAGTAAACAACAGATTTAATTATAAAAACCTAACATTCTTACCCTTTTCATTATTTTAAACATACATTTATTGAGATGACAGTACTTTACAAAAAATGATAATTGCTGAAGTTTCCTTTATATGAGAGAGAGAGAGAGAGAGAGAGAGAGAGAGAGAGAGAGAGAGAGAGAGAGAGAGAGAGAGAGAGAGTCATCATTGTTGCTTTTTGTTGCTATAATATTCATATTAAATGTCAGAAAAAGAAACACAAATGTTTGAAGCTATTTTTTTCAGCTTTTATAAATGCATGATGGTTTAACAATAAAGTAACATAATTGATGCAGCCTGCTGCAATGTACAGATCTAATATTATAAATGACTACAAATATTTCTTATTTGACTATTTTTATTGTTGCACTTTTTGGTCTTATCTAGGTGCAATTTCCAATGTAATGATTCATGCAAAAAAAATAATGCTTTTAAACGTTAAATGTGTTTTCTTTAAAAGCTTCACTGTTCACTCTTCTTGTTGCATTGCTTTATTTCTCTACTTCTATAGTCTTGATGTCTGTTGGTTTATATATTATTTATTTCTTCAGAATACATATAAAATATATACATCACAAGCAGCAGGGACAAGCAACAAGCATGCTTATATAAGCCTATCCCTGTGCGAGTAAATTTCAGAGTTAAATTTGGCAGAAGAATATTAACATTGTGCAATATATACATATACACATACACACACATGTCTGTTCTTTTTCTTTAGTCTATCTTAACCTATCAAATTTCCTTTTGCAACTACAGTTCTATTATAGAGATAGCCTATATTAAACCATAATGATGATGATGATGATGATGAAAATGATGATGATAAACAGTAGGCCTAATAATTTATAGGCTTATTTACACAGTTGATCGAAACGAAAGCAGTAAATATAATTTTAAGATGAGAGCCTAACAGTAGGTTAGCAGCGATTAAAATCAGAAGTGCAGTGTAAATGAGATAAACAGTAGATTGGAACACAGTTATTAACTGGAAATGCTAAATCAAGCAATGTTCAGAAAAGCTATTACCGGTATTCAAGCTTACTTTTGGGTTTGAGTTTTGACGGATCTAGGATGAGTACAGGCCGAGTACAGGCCTACTGAATCATCAGCATTGGTACGGTAATTTAATCGGCTGAATGCATAATTCAAGCAACTTGTTGGCAAGCTGTATTTACATTATTAAAATCAGACACTTATTAACTTACTTTAAAAAAAAAAAAGCAGAATCGCTTGTTAATTTAAGCAAGCGAGTGTCCGGAACATAATCTACTGAAGCGGTTTGTTTACATAGCGCTAAGAACAAATTATCGCCCTTGGAATCATTTATCACGAGAATCGCTGGGGGGCGCTACGAGTGGCTACGTTTTGTAACTTTATATAGGCACTCGCCGAGATGAACCTTCTTTGCGTAGCTGTACTTTCTTTGATTAGACTAAGTCTGTTTTCTCCTCGTGATAAAATACTGTGCAAGATAACCCCTTACCTAGGCACAAAAATGGTCCTTGATCTGTTGTAATCCTTTTTCGTTTGAGTGTAAACGGGAAAAAAAATGTAATGTAGAAACTCAGTCCTTGTTCTGAACTGTGAATTTCTGCGCATTAGATCTATATTGCGTGGAATGTTGTAGTCTAGACAGTAGTTTCTGATTGTTCTGTCTGATTAATTAATTATTTTCCATGAAGTGACTGATGTTATTAAGCCAGTGATGTGGGAGGTGAGAGGGTTGGTGGGTAGGGGGACACCTGATATAAATTAAATTCACACTATTAGTGAAACATTTTGTTATTGTGCTTTATTGTGATTAATTTATTGAATGACAGAGCTCTCTCTCTCTCTCTCTCTCTCTCTCTCTCTCTCTCTCTCTCTCTCTCTCTCTCACGATTACGGATTTACAGTTTCGGATAAATGAAACAGTCTGTCGTGCATATTTTAATTTTAAAATATCTGTGGTTGATTAAAAAAATAATAAATTCCAGGGCAGAAAACGAACCTATGACATACACGCATAAGCAGCATAAAAGCACCTAATAAATGTCAATAAGTAAACATAAAAAAACCAACAACAAAAAAACACAGCAGTTGCGGAATGTTAATAATAATAATGATGGTTAAAAGTTTGTTTTTTGCAAACGTTGCCATAAAAATGTTCTTTTGCAATGGCATAGGCTCAATAAGTTACCACGCACAGATCATTCATATAGCAGATGGTGAAATATAGCCAGCCCGAGCAAAGGGAAATAATCCGTGAGAGCGTCTCGCATTTTTTTATAGGACATAATGGAAGTTCCCTCTCTTTCCGTAATAAGCTCTTTGCCCCCACCCCGAATCAGTAAAAAGCGCAGATGGACGCTCTGCAATCGGTCTCCTTCAGCTGATTCATTATGTCCGTGTACCCCCTGGTACGTTCCTGTACCCTCCTGGATAGCTTAATAGCGGCTTGCCTTGCAATCGTTTAATGTTTTGAATGACTGAAGGAATGATGTCTTCCTGGCCAAAATGTCCCTTCCCAGCGAAGATTTCCGTTTTGCTTCCTAGGTATCAGGGTCATGGATTAATTATTTAATCATTTAACAAACAAATCACCTTTATTTACAGTAATTAAAACTATTTCTCCTGATACACTGAATTTACAGTTGGTCAAAACGTCTGATAGAATTATAACTTGACAAATCAAAAGAAAATAATTTATAGTTCGCATTTTTTTAAACGTTTCCTTACAGGACTAACTTTCTGTAACATCATTTAGAGTTAAACTATAGGCCCTTTGATGATGATGACGATGATGATGATGATGATGATGGTGATGATGATGATGATGATGATGATGATGATGATGATGATGATGATGATGATGATAATGAGGATGAGGATAAGAATAATGGTGATGAAACAAAATTAAAATCATCGTTTGAACTTTGAACATGGTGACTATGCTTCTTGATGAACAAGGATCCTTCCTGAGTGCTTGTAAACTTTCCGCTTCAACCTCACGTCCACCCGTTTACACCAAGCCCCGGCAACAGCAGTCAATGGGTCAGAGAACGTTAGTAGGACGTTACATTATGTCAGTAATATGGCCTGTTTTCATTGGAACATTCGTGGAGGTTCAAAAACTGTTTTTATCGAGGGTTTCAGATCCCGAATCTAGGTTCTTGAGCCTTTTTTTTTGTCCAAAAGGGTCAGCAAGCTAAGTTCGGGATATGAGAACCTCGAAAACAAGATTTGGAACCTCCACCAACGTTGCAATCAAGACAGGCCATTACAAAGTGACTGGTTTTTAAGGAAGTATTATTTTCACTGCATTGAATGTGAGATGTCAAACAGGCACTGGGGATGCTGACTACGTCATTACTGTTCAGGGGTTTTATTATTTATAAATAACAAAAAAAGAATGCATGCCATTCAAATGAAGTTCCAGACATACAAACTTGGCACAAAGCCACCCTTTTCAAAAGTGTTCGTAATCCACGTACATCAATCCATTCATATCCACATCAATCCATTCATATCCACATCAATCCATTCATATCCACATCAATCCATTCATATCCACATCAATCCATTCATATCCACATCAATCCATTAATCCACATCAATCCATTAATCCACATCAATGTGCATAAACAAACACACACGTAATACCCACACACTACACACACAGCTATACGCAAAAAATAACATCACACACACACATATACACACATGCGCGCGTGTGTGTGGGTGTATGTGTGTGTGAAATAGTGTCCAGCCGACTGCAAAGAGCCGAATCAGGGCCACAACTTGGTTGAAATAGGGCTCACCACTGATCCGTATAAAAGATCTGATAAAACAACCCTAATGGTAACACTGAAGCCACTCCACCAGCCGGTCACTTTACAATAAAGGCATCCTATGCAAGGGACGCTGTGGCTATACTCTAATTTATCGAACCCCCGTTTACAAAAACAAAATAGAATATAAACATCATTATAAAATATTAACAAAGCACATACATATAAAATGCCTACATTGCTAAATAATAACATCATAAAAAGCCCTAATAACCTTTTGACAGAAAGCGTCCAATATTTCCAAGCTGATCCAACAGACCCCATACACAAATGAGGAGTTTTAGAAGAGTTTTCAAGAAATAAAAGGTAGGTGATTGGTCTAGCGAAGAAGATAGTACAGTAGATTGATAGAACAGAGTAGGAATGAGAAAGAACAAAGGAGAAAGACAGCGACTGTGGGAATTTAAAACAGTACATTTCCAGGTTAGGTTAGGTAAGTAGATTAAAGTCCCGCGTCACATGAGCGAATAGGGGACTGGGAAGGGGGGGGGGGGGGGAATCGGGTTCTTGTAATTTCCAGAAAGTAGGGACACTGTTTATTCAGAACTTCGCAGCGCCCCCACGGAGATGAAAGGGCAAGCACGTAGAACGGAAACAAAGCATGATGGGAAACCAAAGCCCTGATTGCTCAACTCCAAAGGGTTAAACATGCACAGGGCTATCGTTGTCGTCCATCAAGGGAACATCAATTGAAGTTTAACTACATCCATTTAACCCGCGAAAGCGAAAGCGAGAGAGAGAGATAGAGAGAGAGAGAGAGAGAGAGAGAGAGAGAGAGAGAGAGAGAGAGAGAGAGAGAGAGAGAAGAGTGGGTGGAGGTTACTGGAAGGGCGGGGCATAGACAGAGCAGAAGAGGAGAAGGAAAGAGAAAGAGCGATTTTAGAACTATAATTCTACGTGCAAGTTTGGTATTAAAAAGTCACCAAAAAATGAGTTTAAGATGTTATAATTAGTATATTTTGTTACAAAAAAACAAACAAACAAACAAACAAAACGAAAACAAATTGTTTTGCCATTCTTAATACGTTTTTTTTATCAAGAAAGGAAGAAAGAAAAATGAAAACAACAACAACAACATATTAGCACAGAAACCAGACACACCAATAAAAGAACGAAGGATAAGAAACAACTAAGCTAACAAACATAGGAGAGAGCACATACACACGCTGCTCCAACGGTTTATTGTCAAACCGCATCGGAACGAACATATACTTTTCCCTTAGATTAAAACGATATAGACCTATGATAAGTGAAAGTTACACATTGTATAATAAAATAGGTCTATGATAAGTGAAAGTTACACATTGTATAATAAAATAGGCCTATGATAAGTGAAAGTTACATATTATTGTATAATAAAATAGGCCTATAAGTGAAAGTTACATAATATTTGTATAATAAAATAGGCCTATGATAAGTGAAAGTTACATATCGTATAATAAAACAGGCCTATCATAAGTGAAAGTTACATATCGTATAATAAAACAGGCCTATCATAAGTGAAAGTTACATATCATATAATAAAACAGGCCTATCATAAGTGAAAGTTACATATCGTATAATAAAATAGGCCTATCATAAGTGAAAGTGACATATCGTATAATAAAATAGGCCTATAAGTGAAAGTTACGTATTGTATAATAAAATAGGCCTATGATAAGTGAAAGTTACATATTGTATAATAAAATAGGACTGTCATAACCTATAATAAAATAGGCCTGTGATAAGTTCAAGTTACATATCGTATAATAAAATAGGCCTATATCAATGTCTTCCCTGTTTAAGGATTGTATTTTTCGATCTAAATGTAGATATTTTTTGTATTTTTGTATTTTTATTTTTGCCACTTTATTGTCCCTTTTCCTGGGAAAATTGTGGGCCACCTCCCATGGGGAAATTGTGGGCCACCTCCCATGGGGAAATTGTGGGCCACCTCCCATGGGGAAATTGTGGGCCACCTCCCATGGGGAAGGCGTAAAAACAGCCTGTGGCGCGCCAAAACCCAACCTACCTAATATTAGTTGTGTTTTGAAATTTTGCTGGAGGAGGAAACCGGAGTACCCGGAGAAAACTCCCGAGACGTTGCCCGCGTCGAAAGTAAATCATAATCGGAAGAACATAACGCCCGTGGCGGGATCGATCCCTCGCCTGTCAGGCACAAGGCAAGTTAGTCCCACCTTAGACCATGCGGCCACAACGCTCGCGTTATATATTATAGGTTCGTTCTCACGCGATTTTGGGAATATATTGTTCTGAGCGGCGGATTTGTTTCGCCAAAGACAGCGCGATCACACCCTTTTTATGTATGATACATAAGCTTAGGTACTCTATCGATGATTTGAGCGTATAATGCCATTATGGCCAAATTTGGCAGGAAAAATGCTATAACCAAGTACATAATGATGTATAAAACATTTGTTTACAATATACAAATAATTAGTACACTCACCTTGCAGTTAGCTGACCGAATTTCATTCAGTATTCGCTCCCTTGATCGGTAGGTAGGCTTGTGTAGGCGATTGTCGCAATGACGTATAAGATGACAAATATTAAATCACATCACACTAAGCGAACTTCACACCGCACAAAGAACTAAAACTTAAATATTATATGAGCTGATTGTCCAATAATAAATGCTCACATCATAAACTGGACTACCTTAATTACATTGACCAACCCAGTCGGTGCCACCACAACTGTAAGCATATTTCTTTCATTGTTTGATTAATTCCTCTTCCAACTTTGTTACCTCTGTTACTCTCAACAATAACCGCTCGTGTTCTCTTAATGTATCGTCTTAATTTAATTTAATTTTAATTTATTTTCGCTTAGTTTGGTTAAATTTGTGAAGGTCAGCCTATTTCGTTGTTAATTGTTATAATACAAACAAAATGATGAGCGGTGAAATGGAAAGAACTCACAAACTACGACAAGTGCTTTCGCGCACGTGGTTTTTGTGCAATTGAGATTTTAATATATATTTTTAGATCCATCAAGGCTTTATGCAACTTCAGTCAATCTCGTAAACGTTCTCTGTACACATATCATCGATAAGGCATTGAAAGCCGTTGAATTACTATACAATGGGATGACTAGCGATGACCTGTACCTTAAAAGTTGTGGAACAGTGCTGAAGGGAAATAGGAAACTCATCTATTTGCGGACAGCTCATTGGTCAACGTCGACGAAGATGTTGGACTTTGAGCGGTCAGGCGATGCATACACAGCTTGCAAGTGGGCGCCTCAGTATCCGTCAGTGCCTTGAGTAGCTCTTGATGTGGAAAAACGCGCTATATAACAATGATTGAATGAATGTCTGTGTATCTATGATTGAATGAATGTCTGTGTATCTAGGATTGAATGAATGTCTGTGTATCTAGGTTTTATATCTATTTGCTAAGGGTAAACCGAGATGCCAGAAACTAGCGATACTTATGAATGAACTACATGTTACCAGTCACCTGCAAGTATCTGTCGTAAGGTATAGATTAAAATGAATGAAAGAAAAACTGGGGAGAAGACAGGAAAATTGCTAACTCTGAATTATGCCTTTGTTTTCAGTACTCATGCATTATTCATTGGGATTACTGTATGTTATGTTTGTGTAGCTCTACTTGTGTAACAAAACGTGCAAGCAACCGTACCCGTCAATCCACGATCAATCAAACTATTAAATGGTCACTTGAGCTGGACGGGGT
>JBAHVR010000407.1:177500-307500 GCA_036898135.1 Oncomelania hupensis | reverse complement strand
AAGTTTACTGGCAGCGACGCTTAGTTGCGCAGAGGCCATCAGAGAGGCTGGTGTCACTTTAGCATTGGTGTGGGTCCCCTCCCATACGGGTATAGTGGGTAATGACCTGGCTGATAGGGCCGCGAGGGTTGGGTCCTCCGGAAAAGCCCATACTTCTGTCCCAATCCCTCCGTCCTCAGCCGAGCTCCGTAGCAGGGCAGACTTATTGGGATGGAGGGCTTAGCAGGCGGAATTTGCTAGTTGGAATGACGGCCGAGAAATCTTAGGTTTTTCCCTAGCCCATAAACCTTTTCCAATCTATTCCTCCCTTCCTGCACATATTCGGACCTTGTCATGCAGATTAATGGTCGCACATCCCAGGTTTAATCATTGCCCGAGACAACCCAAGTGTATTTGTGGGGAGCATGTCTTTTAAACACTGCCTGTTCGGGTGTCCTACCCTGGCGAGTCACTTTTATCCCCTACATCGTAGGATGGAGATGGCGGGGGCTAACCTTGATATGATGGGACTGAGATCATTGGTTATGACTGCCGGTGTGGGTGTTGTGGTTCAGACGGCCCAGCTTGTCTGTGCCTCACCGGTGGGGGCATTTCTTTAACTAATGATGGCCGGTGGTCCTGGGTCGGAGGGGCGCTCTGCCGTGTCCTGTCCCTACTGGGGGATGGACATGGTTGGGCGCCCGCTGATCATCGGTCTTTTTTCTCTTTTTCTTTTTTGGTGTACGTGGTGCAGTGAACTGCTGTGCCAGCTTTAAGTGATAAATCTAATTGAACTACATGTTTTTATTTTTATTGCTAGTTTTATTTTATTTTATTTGTTTTTTATTTTTCTAGCCTCGGCTGTTTGGGGCTTTTAACTGAAACATTTATAAACATTAGATTTTTGTCCTGGGTGTAGCTCTACCATGGTCTGGTCCTAGGCATATCGTATTTCCGAGGTTGGCTTGGGGCACGGCCGCGGCTTGGGCACCCCCTGGGCAGTGGCACTATCTATGCGATGTGCAAAATGGCCTACTGGTGATTACATCTTAATACATGTATGTCCTATGATTGTTATAGTTTCGACATTCAAATGGGGCCTTTTAACCTTTTTTTTTATTATTATAGTCTTAACTGAACAAATTGTAGTGTATTGTGATTTATACAATCTGTAGCATGAATCTAAAATGCTTATTTTTGATACGTTTCGTATAGGATTATATAAAATCCTCAAATGTGAGATATTATTTTAACCATGATTTTTAAATAACTTAAAGGCACCATTTGTGTGGTGCAATCGATGGCCTATTGGTGGTTGTCGCGCCCTAACAGGATTCATGAATGTTCTGGTGTAAACATTCTATCGTTGGTTTTTTTATCAATGTGAAGTGGTTATTCCTATTATGTCTTAAGTATAAATCCATATAACTCCTTATGAGCTGGATTAATTTTAACCTTGTATTTTAAAAAAATTAGAGTCTGACCGACCTTAAAAAATTCAGTTCACCTACGTGAACACGATATCTCCATGTTTTAGTCATAATTAATGGAATGAATGAGTGTCTTGTTTGTGTGATTTGTGTCATAACTACCTCTTAATTGGTCCTGAGGGATTTTATCATGTGCTTTATACTTTTATTAAGTTTTAAACTATTATGTCTCCTATATGCCACGGTGTCCGGGGACGTTAAATGTATTTAACGAAACGAAGGTATGAAAGTCCCCTACAAGCCAAGTGTGTCCGGGGACGTTAATCTACTTGCCTGCCATATGTATGGCGGCTTACTAGCGCCAAAACCGCGAGTTACCGGTATCACGAGATAATTGAAACCAACACATGTTCTGTGTAATTTACAGAGGTACCGGTAATCCACAGTGTTAATTGATAATTATCAGTATATCCCACACTTTCCTAGCACCACATGAACACTTGTTCTGTGTAATTCACATATATGATGGCCTACTAGCACCACATTAACACTTGTTGTGTGTAATTCACATATATGATGGCCTACTAGCGCCAAAACGCGATAATTACAAATATCATAAGATCATTTCAAATAACATGGGATAATTAAAATTATCAAGGAATAATTACAATTATTAATGAAAAATTACAAATATCTTCGCAAGATCATGTTTAATTTTCAGTTTTGGCTCTAGCAATCCGTCTGGTGATGGCGAAAACCTGTTCACTTAATAATTACAATTTGTATGTGTTCATTGTAAATATGTCATTGATATTTGTAATTATCCCATGATATTTGTAATTATCAGGTTTTGGCGCTAGTAGGCCCTCATATATGTGAATTACACAGAACAAGTGTTACTTACCATTATCACTGATACTGTAAATGCAAGTTTTGGCGCTAGTAAGCCGCTTTGGTCAAAATTAAGCTTACTCATGAAAAATTGTAATTATCAAGTGAAAATTGTAATTACTGATCGATAATTACAATTTTCGGTTTTGGCGCATTTCCAGGCGGAGTTTTAGAGCCAAAAATGAAAATTAAACATGATCACCCGAAAGTATTTGTAATTTTTCAATGATAATTGTAATTATCCCTTGATAATTTTAATTATTCCTTGATATTTGTAATTCCCTCATGATATTTGTAATTATCAGGATTTTGGCGATAGATAGGTGCACAGAGGATAAACTTTAGCTCAAAAGGCACTTGTGTGAAACATTGCTTGCGTGGAAACGCAGTTGAGCATCTAAAATGTGTAGGTCCACTGATTCGGATTCTTTTGAAGTGTGTCAACAGTGCCTCACTCTTTTATTTCCTGTTTGTATGATGTGTGTGTGTGTGTGTGTGTGTGAGGGTGTGTGAGTAGGTGTCTGTGGGTGTGTGTGTGTGTGTGTGTGTGTGGGTGTGTGTGTGAGTGTGAGTGTGTGTTTAAGTGAGGTCTATATAGTTACGCGGTGCCGTCACGCAAGATTTCACGCACAGATCGATGTCCGCGGTGTCACAGTTTGGTGAATGCAGCAGCGCGATCAATTCAACAACAAAACACTTTCAGTTTTTAAACACACAGTATCTAGATTGAGAAGGAGAACTCAGAGGGAGAGAGAGAGAGAGAGAGAGAGAGAGAGAGAGAGAGAGAGAGAGAGTGAGAGAGAGAGAGAAACCTTTAATTAGATAATAGCATTAGGTCCTATGGACCTGTCTTACAGCTAGTCCTTAATAAAATTGTTAAAAAATAATAATAAAATAAAATACAATAAAATAAAAAAGTTCAGAACAAACAAAATAATTAACATAAAATTGATTTGAAACTAACACAAACCTTAACAATGGTAAGAATTTAAAAACAATTACTAAGAAAATTAATGTACCGAAATGCACATACTCCCTCCCCCACCCCCTCCTACCCCTTCCCTACTCCCACTCTCCCCACCCCCTCCACCACCACCACACACATATACAAGCTAATTCGCACATGAACAAATTAAACTGTCGCAAGATAGGAAAGAACAAGAGAGAGAGAGAGAGAGAGAGAGAGAGAGAGAGAGAGAGAGAGAGAGAGAGAGAGAGAGAGAGAGAGTTTCTTATCTTTTCCCCATATATATATACCCATCTGCTTCCTTGTCCTGATATTTAAGTGCTTTAGTTTTGCTTCTTGCGCGTTATTTTATAGTTGTAATTTTAGGAATGAGAAATTGTGGACTGCATTACGTACTTGTAACATCACTTCAACAGCAGTTCAGACCTCAACAATTCTCACAGGAACTCCCCCCTCCCCCTCCCCCTTATTAACACTTGATTATTCTACTGTGTGAATGTGTGTGTACATGGATTACAAGTGTGTGTATGTTTGCGTGTGTGTGCGTGAGGGTGTGTTTCATACATTCATATCACCATTTTTAGTTAGAGGGTTGTTTGTCTTTAAATGTCCTTTTTGCCACTGGCTTATTTTTGTTTCTTCAGTTAAAGGTGCACACGCGCATCTATGTGGAATTTGTGGTTTTTGGTGTCAGCAACAACTCAACTGCCAAAGCGGCATTCTTAACTAATGGGTTTAGTTTGTTTTCTATTATTTTAATTTGTTTTGTTTCATTTGACATTTTCTTGTTTTAATTTTTTTCTTTTTAGTTGAGTTGTGTGCTGCAGTGACGTCGCCTCGGGCGCCTTGAGTTCGATTCTGTGTCAGCCAGCGCCTTGAGCAGCACTTGAGCTGGAAGAGCGCTATACAAGACAGATTAAATAGTAGGCCTAGTGTGACTGCGAGAGAAGATACAACGTAGACTAGTACATTACTATCGCATGCTGCTTGTGGGAAGGACTACTGCATGGTAATCAAAGCAAGCAGGAATCGCGTCAGTAACCTTATCACGAAGCCATCGTACCTCCTACAGCTTTTTGAACTTTTAATCGATTTCTTGTCTTTTTCTTTTCATTATTTTGTCTTTCTTTACTTTTGTCTTTCTTTCTTTGTATTTCCAGAACATATCTGGCTTAATATCCAGATTTGTATTTCCAAAAAATATCTGGCTTAACGGATTTTGACCAAACCGTATGTATTTATGATACAAATCCACAAAATGCACACCGCTGGAAGCAGAGAAGGGAAAGATATGGCTCATTCTCTGGAGGAGGACTATATATTCACAATGCTATCACTATATATTCACAATGCTATCACTATATATTCACAATACTATCACTATATATTCACAATGCTATCACTATATATTCACAATACTATCACTATATATTCACAATGCTATCACTATATATTCACAATGCTATCACTATATATTCACAATGCTATCACTATATATTCACAATGCTATCACTATATATTCACAATGCTATCACTATATATTCACAATGCTATCACTATATATTCACAATGCTATCACTATATATTCACAATGCTATCACTATATATTCACAATGCTATCACTAAACTCCATTCCCAACTCTTTAAGCGAGACAAGTACTACTTTTGTCTTA
Organism: Oncomelania hupensis; assembly: GCA_036898135.1. NCBI lineage: Eukaryota > Metazoa > Mollusca > Gastropoda > Littorinimorpha > Pomatiopsidae > Oncomelania > Oncomelania hupensis. The sequence continues at coordinate 302,560 of JBAHVR010000407.1, read as the reverse complement.
CAGGAGCTTTCTGTCTTCCTGTGTAATAGCAACTGGTCATAGGACGATGCTTGAGGAGCTTTCTGTTTTCCTGTGTAATAGCAACTGGTCATAGGACGATGCTTGAGGAGCTTTCTGTTTTCCTGTGTGATAGCAACTGGTCATAGGACGATGCTTGAGGAGCTTTCTGTTTTCCTGTGTAATATGAGTTGGTAATAGGACGATGCTTGAGGAGCTTTCTGTCTTCCTGTGTAATATGAGTTGGTAATAGGACGATGCTTGAGGAGCTTTCTGTCTTCCTGTGTAATATGAGTTGGTAATAGGACGATGCTTGAGGAGCTTTCTGTTTTCCTGTGTAATATGAGTTGGTAATAGGACGATGCTTGAGGAGCTTTCTGTTTTCCTGTGTAATATGAGTTGATAATAGGACGGTGCTTGAGGAGCTTTCTGTTTTCCTGTGTAATAGGCTCTGGTGATAAGGTGATGCTTGAGGAGCTCTCTGTCTTCTCTGTGTAATAGAAGTTGGTGATAAGGTGATGCTTGAGGAGCTCTCTGTCTTCTCTGTGTAATAGGCTCTGGTGATAAGGTGATGCTTGAGGAGCTCTCTGTCTTCTCTGTGTAATAGAAGTTGGTGATAAGGTGATGCTCGAGGAGCTCTCTGTCTTCTCTGTGTAATAGGAGTTGGTGATCGGGTGATGCTTGAGGAGCTCTCTGTCTTCTCTGTGTAATAGGAGTTGGTGATCGGGTGATGCTTGAGGAGCTCTCTGTCTTCTCTGTGTAATAGGAGTTGGTGATCGGGTGATGCTTGAGGAGCTCTCTGTCTTCTCTGTGTAATAGGAATTGGTGATCGGGTGATGCTTGAGGAGCTCTCTGTCTTCTCTGTGTAATAGGAGCTGGTAATAGGACGATGCTCGAGGTTCTGCGTTTACCTAATAGTACCGTTAATTTAAAATGTCAATGGAGCATACGATCAGACGGTAAGTTTAGATTGTGGCAATTGTGACAGCAAAGAGCTTGGTGACAGCTGATACAGCGTTCTGTTCCCAGTCAATTACAACAACACGGTGCCACCTGAGAGACAATGACGGACATCTCGCCTTCATGTGGTCTTTTTACCTGATGTCAGTCAATTAAATAAACACGTCTCGGAATTATATCTCAGTGTGCGTTTGTTTGTGCTGTTGTGTGTGTGTGTGTGTGTGTGTGTGTGTATGTGTGTGTGTACAAGCGTGCGCGAGTGAGTATTTATGCGAGCGTGCATGCGTGCGTGTGTGTAATGCGTGCGTGTGTGTATGTGTTCAGTCAATAAGACAAAAACGTCACAGATGTCTATATGCAGAGTATCTCAAAGGCTAATTGACTGCATGCAGTTAGATAAAGTCTCTGTAAATCACTGATTCTCGTCTTCTCAATAATGATACAAGAATGTATCATGCGCAGGCCTCTGACAACATACAGTGTAGTGTATGTTGTCAGAGGCCTGCGCATGATACATTTAACAGTGATCGTTAATGGAGACAATACTCAGTGTTTCACTGCTACACTATTGGAGCGGGAGAACGAACCAGCGCATGTCTAATTGGAAGGTTCGTACGTGAAGATTCGTACATGAAGGTTCGTGCATGAAGATTCGTACATGAAGGTTCGTACGTGAAGGTTCGTACGTGAAGATTCGTACATGAAGGTTTGTGCGTGAAGGTTCAAAACCTAGAGGTTCTCAGACCCCGAACCTAGGTTCCTGAACCTTTTTTTGTCCAAAAGATTCAGCAACTTAGGGTCGAGATCGGAGAACCTTGAAAAAGAGTTTTTGAACCTTCAGGAACCTTCCAATGAAGATAGGCCATTAGGGCGCTAGCTGAAAACAGGACCTACAACTAATACAAGCCGCCCCAGACTCCAACTTGCTTCATCAAGCACAATGTCCAACACAGCAGACAACTGAGCAGCCCATGACGTACCTAAACATTGAATGCTAGTAATCCTCTGTTTTTATTCCATGGACATAAACATTACAAATAATCTCTGTACTGTTCGTTTGGATGTAATGTCCGTTTTATCCACTGTTCTTCCAGCAAAAGCCACGTCAACCATCATTTCGCGGACCGCAGACGGCAGAAGGGGATATTGACAGATTTCTCTGATCTCCCAGTGTGAAGAACCGGAAGTGTCTTTTTATGTCCCCTGGAAACTGGAAACTGGACAAGGTCGATGTCCAAGGGTTGTGTAGTCCCAAGATGGCGCACATGCTGTCGTATTGACAGCTTTTGAATGAAAAACATACCTTCCTTGTTCTGCCTTCAGCATGTTGTTTTATCTTCAGCCTGCTGTTTTCATTCGTGACTGTCGTACTCGCAGCACCTGCGCCAATTTCATGTTTTATGTTATTATTCATTTCTTTATTAACTTCCTGTTTCATCAGGATATGATAAAGTTTATAACGCAGCCCAAAGATGACTGAATCCCACACAATAGTTGGGTTGTGAGAGAACATTGCAAAGATTTTGTGATATGTTTTTAAAATAAAATGTCATAAGGTCTAAAGAAGAAACCATCCCAATCATTGAACAGCTGTACTGAACAGACGACCAGTCTTCCATTGAAACCCAGCTATTGCGTGGGGTTCATTTACAACTGGTATTTGCAGGAAAACTGACAATATCATCACGCGACTGGACTTTTCGTGCAGAGGACACAGAAGGTGAGCTTGTAAGCTTCAGGCAGAATAGATCCAGAGTATTTGTTGTCTCCAAGTGACAAACCCTATACACAAAACTCGTCGCTGTTTCAACACCGAATGTCAGGGACTGTTTTGGGTGATTGTCAAAGACGTGTGGAAATGGTTTTTCCGTCAGCGAATTGCTGGATGACCAGTGAGCTTGTTTCTTTTCTTTCGTGTGCGCTATTTAAGATTTTTTGTTATCGGTTCATTTCGTGCTCGTGTCGTGATTTGTTCTTCTTTGCTTTAATACTTTCCTCATTCTCCCTTTGTTACTGCAGCAGCCAATGATGTTCTCTCTCTCTCTCTCTCTCTCTCTCTCTCTCTCTCTCTCTCTCTCTCTCTCTCTTTGTTTGTTTGTTTGTTTATTTCATTTAACGTCTATTCACCGAAGTGATTTTAGACAAGAAAATAAAAGGAAGGTGGGGGAAAAGGATATGCGCTACATGGATGGGGGAAAGGAAATAACATTTAAACAAAATGGTACAGTAACATAACATGAAATAAAATTAAATAAAAATTAAGTATTCAAACAATATTTTAAAACTCTTAAAAAAATAATTAATTTACTATGGAACATGTCAAACTTGCGAAATGTTCATGTACAGAAAAGTAAATTTTCTGAAATTGTCATATACGAAGTAATCATAATAAACTTGCAATTTTTATAACAAATGTCCTACAGGACTATAAATTATAGATTTAGCGATGGTTATCCAATATTTACTATTTTTATTTTGAACATTATGAATGTTCTGTGGAATATATTGTGTTATTACACTGCAGTCATGAATGATATGATTTATAGTTAAATTTTCATTGCAAATGCAAACAATATCCTTGCAATATTTTGTCCTCCAAGAATTTAAAGCAAGACGATGTGCTAAAGAGGTTATTGTTCGAGGATCCTGTGAATTATCACTATATATTATTTTTAAAGGAAAATTATTTTTTATTTTCTTTTCTATTATACTATAAATTTCTTTTGTTGATAAGGGGGTGTCAATATGGCTAACGTTGTGTTGATTTTTCGCCCCTTCTTTTGCTTTCCTGTCTGCCCAATCATTATTATCTAAACCACAATGAGATGGTATCCAACAAAACTGAACATTTGTGCCATTGATAATCAAGCAATGTATAAGATATTTTATTTCATATATAATATCACCTCTGCTTTTATAAATATTAGAGTCCAGACTCTGAAGAACAGATTTGGAGTCTACACATAATAAGATATTAAAAAAGGTCTTTTGTTGACTCAAGATTTTATGTAATGCCATAAGAATTGCGGTAAGTTCTGCAGTATAAATTGAACGATCTTTACCTAAATACAAGGATTCACTAATTTTTAAAGCAGGTATAACATAACCAGCCCCGGTTTGGCCTGTATCTAAAACAGAACCATCAGTATACATTTGCAAATAAGAATAATATTTTTTATCTATATGTTCATAAGCTTCTGTTGCTAACAATAATCCATTTTCTTTTTTCCGTATAGCAGTATATTCAAAATCAAAGTTTGCTCGCTTAAATTCCCAGATTGGTATAGGCATTTGTGGTATTTTTTTAGAGATTGATTTAGAAAATAAATTTGACCCCTGTAAAAGTTCATTTGTATAAGTTGCTATTGTTTGTAAATAACTGATACCCTGTGCTCTTTTTGGATAATCTAAATCAGATCTTACTTCTAGTTCTGTGTCAGTGAAATTTTCTATAGCAGAGGCTCTAACTATATATTTAGCGCATGATAATTTTCTCCACTCATTTAATGGTAATACTGCAGCTGCTTTATAAGCATCGTCAGTTTTTGTATGTACTGGAATACCCATAACAATTTTAATTGCTTTACTGTCCATACTCTGGAGTTGTTTCAGTAAATATTTTGGTGCCGAAAAATATACCTCTTGTCCATACGTTAATTTAGATCTGACAAGCATGCACACAAGATGAATAAGAGTTTTAGTATCACGTCCCCATTTTTGAAAGCTTATAATCTTTATTAAATTTAAACTTTTAACGGCCTTTTCCAACAAATAATGTATATGTTTTTTCCAACTTCATTTAGATGTAAAATATACCCCGAGAAATTTTATTTCCTGTACATATTTCAATTCTTTGATACCAATATAAAATTTTGGCAAACATTTGGGGTTAATCCCATTATTAAACAAGATCATGTTTGTTTTTTCTTCTGATAATTCCAATCCATTATCCTTCATGTAAATATCAATATTGTTCAGTTCATTTTTCTCTCTCTCTTTCTGTGTGTGTGCGTGTGTGTGATTGTGTGCGTGCATGTATGCATATGAGTGTGTGGAGGGGAGGGAGAGGGGGAGGCCGGCGAATAAAATTCAAAATAGACATGGCACTTAATGAAGGGAATTTGCACATATTTCATTATAATGATCATTACTAAACTTGTAACGATGTATATGTATGTATATATGTGTACTGTATATGTATGTGTGTATATGTATGTATATATATGTAAATATGTGAGTGTGTGTGTGTGATAGTGTGTGTGTGGGTGTGTGTGGGTGTGTGTGTGTGTGTGTGTGATAGCGTTATTGTTGATGGATCTTAATCACTGTAGATATCATCATCATCAATATTTATTTTCAGTTTAGTGTTGTTACGGTTTTACTGCTTGAGATTTGATATGCAGATGGACACTGCACTAAGAATTTCCTTGCAGCTGTTTGGGGGGAACAATAAAGATTGTGTATTCTGTATTCTCTGTAATTACAAAACAAGTAATAATTATAATTAACCAAACACTTAATAGCGATAATTACTAAAGGACACTGTGTCATGTTACTGATGGTAGCTGTACGCTGGCCGATGACAAGGGACTATCTGTCCATCACCAACCTATCTTCACATCGACGGTAATGTTAAGGTCACAGTGTCACTGTCAAGGTCGCCACTTTGAAGTCCACAATGTCAGCGAGATACTATACACAAGGTCAAGGTCATAAACGTAGTATGAGTCCTCTGATGTGAAACTGGATTGGGAGTCATAAAAGGTCAAGGTCAGTCCAACTTTCTCTGCCTTATATGAAGTTGTCAGACACTTCAAGCACAAACTTCATGTTACTATCCTGCACTTCAGTTTGCCTTCAAAATACCAAGGTCACCATAGGTTTCTCAGCTGGAGGTCAAAATGCTAGATCACCAAGGTTATTCAGCTGGAGATCAAAATGTCAAAGAAACCATAGATTATTCAGCTGTTGATCAAAATGTCAAAGTCACCATAGGTTTTTTAATTTGAGGTCCACAAGGTACTGCAACAAGATTCTGACCTTGACCTTGTTGACTCCCAAACCATAATGTGCGCCGTCGAAGCTCATGACGCCGTCAGTGACGTTGTAAGTGTCCAACACAGGAACATTCCAGCCTTGCAGAAAACTCTTGACGGCTGCGTTGTAACGGCGGACGCTGTCTGCGTTCTGTTCGGGGATCCTCGGCGTTTTCAAAGTGCCAGGCGCATGCGTCGCCGCCCAAAGCATAGTGGGAATAGGCACAGAGAGGTTCCGTTTCTCGTTGAGCATACGCAGTTGCTCCAGAAGCGGCTCGAGGACGAGTTTTATGGTGTAGTTGGGCCGAAAGTTGTCATGGATACCGATACCCATAAGGAGAAAGGGTCGAGTCTCGTTGGTCAAACTAAACACCACCTGCAGGCACAAGTGTAAACTATGTACAGGACTAGAACTACATTGAATCAATGACGAACACTACCTGTATGGATACCCGCTATAGACCTATTATATTGACAATACACTACCTGTATGGATACCCGCTATAGACCTATTACATTGACAATACACTTCCTGTATGGATACCCACTATAGACTATTACATTGACTATACACTACCTGTATGGATACCCGCTATAGATCTATTACATTGACAATACACTACCTGTATGGATACCCACTATAGACCTATTACATTGACAATACACTACCTGTATGGATACCCACTATAGACCTATTACATTGACAATACACTACCTGTATGGATACCCATTATAGACCTATTACATTGACAATACACTACCTGTATGGATACCCACTATAGACCTATTACATTGACGATACACTACCTGTGCTATACCCACCCCTTAAGAAGCAAACTTCGAGTTGACAGCGCTAAAAAAAAATACGAGCAATTAATGTCAAGGTTAATAGCACAAGGTAACCTTCATCAAAAAAAAAAATCTATAATTATATGTATGGTTAAATCACATTAAGCGTCATTTGTGTTGGGTGGGTGAGATAGGAGAGTAAGAAGTGTGCGTGTGTGTGTGTGTGTGTGTGTGTGTGTGTGTGTGTGTGTGTGTGTGTGTGTGAAAAAGAGAGAGAGAGAGAGAGAGTGAGTGAAAATAAAACCAACAACAACACCTGGGTAGTAGGCGTTAAAATTTTCGGTGTTATAGACTAAAACCTTCATCAGTGAGACCCAAGGAGAGAGAGAGAGAGAGAGAGAGAGAGAGAGAGAGAGAGAGAGAGAGAGAGAGAGAGAGAGAGAGAGAGAGAGAGAGAGAGAGAGAGAGAGAGAGAGAGAGAGAGAGAGAGAGAGAGAGAGAGAGAGAGAGAGAGAGAGAGAGAGAGAGAGAGAGAGAGAGAGTGTAAGGGAAATAACCGAGAGTTTTATCAGCCGCGGTGCTTGACACTAAACAAGTCACGAGATTGTCTCCCTTACTCATGAATCGCTACGAAGCAGCTGACCTTGTATTACCAACATTATAACCACTAACAACAACATACATGTCAAGCTCTTGGAGCTTCTGACCATAATTTTTGACCCGAGAGACCATAATTTTCTATCGAAAACCATAAGAAATGCGTAAAACGGTAAACACCCTCATACAAATTTAAAAAAAAAAACAACAATAATTATAATTTTAGGAAACACATGCAAATTCACCTGCATTTTTTTTAATAACAAACACTGTACCATACAAACAAGCAACTTAATAAGATTTTTAAAAAAAATTTAAAAAAAACTTTCATAACTGTGCTTTATCCACTGCAGAAAATAAAAAACACCCATCTCCCTCCCCCCCTTCCCTTCAAAAAAACAACAACAAACAAACAAAAAAACAATCCAAATTACTTAATAGAAAAAAAGAAATACACTGCGTTGCACACAAGTATGTCACTGGTGTTCTTTGTTATAGTCATCAGTGCATTACTTCCCCTTCTCCAGCATCTGACACTGGAGCTGAATGAACGAAAACCTTTCCTCCAAGACGGAAACAGTGTATAGAAATGCTATGGGTATGCGCAAGGCCCGTACTTCCTCAGAGATCACGATCGCGAGCAAGCGTGACTCAGAATTGTTCTCTAGGCTGTATTTCGGATTAAAATAAAATAAAAATTTCGGATAAAAAAAAAAAAAAGGTCGGGAAACAGAAAAAATACGTAAGATTTTCATCTTACGCCGTAAGGTGAAAAAAACCTTGAAAATACGTAAGAATTACGGAAAAAACGTAAGACTTGACATGTATGCAACAACAACAAAGACAAAAGTAACAATATCACAACAACAACAACCAACCAACCAACCAAGCCAAAACAAAGCAAGCAATCAGTGATTGCAACCAAGGGAAAACACTAATGGTACCTCAGAGATATTCTGTGCTTGAGATACGGAGATATATTCGTGGAACTGCAGCTTAGTTTTGCCATTGCATACTACGGCCGTCCTGTCCAACCAGTGACGACATAGTTTCTCCGTGAACATGTAGATCCCCGTACATGACATGCGAATGCCTGCAACGTCAACGATATTATTGTCAGTAGCAGCAGCAACAGAAGTAGAACCATCATCTTTGTCAGCAGCAGTAACAGTAGCCTATGTGCACCATTAAACGCATTGACCTGGTCGTCGTTGTCGTCTTCGTCCTCATCATCTTCATCGTCGTGTTCGTCGATGTCATCATCATCCAATCCTTACCCGTAACTTGAAGGTCGTAGGGGCACCACAGATGATCGTTTAACCAGCTTACTCCAACTTTCTCTTTTCTCAGCAGCCCTGATGGCTTCGCTCAGTGTCAAGCCAGTCCATTCTCGAATGTTGTCCTCCCACCTCTTTTTATGTCTCCCTCTTCTTCTGCCTCCTTGCACCATGCCTTGCAGGATGGTCTTTGCAAGGCTTGATGCTCTGGTAACGTGGTCATACCATCGGAATTTCCGTTTCTTCACCACTGTGAGCATGTCATCGTATTGTCCAATGGCTTGTGTGATGGTCTGTCGGACTTCATCATCATCATCATCATCATCATCATCATCATCATCATCATCATCATCATCATCATCATCATCATCATCATCATCATCATCATCATTATGATCGTCATCATCATCATCATCATCATCAAGTTCATCATCATCAAGATCATCATCATCATCATCATCACCCTCAAGACTAACCTGGTGGCGTGTAGAAGAGCAGGGCGCCTGTTCTGTGGTTGTCGGTAACGGCCATCAGCAGCGCAGTGTAGACGTGGCGGATGAAGGAGTCACCTATAAAGTACAGTGTGGAGTTGTCTAGCACTGAGCACATCTCCCCCACCGACAGTGAGTCACCGTCACCAGCGCCACCACATTCGCCTCGCTCTGGTTCCCAGGTGGCAAACTCCGCCTGTAGCCACAACAAACGGACATGGTTAGAAGGTTCAGCCCCGTCAGTGTGCTGGTCATAGGTGCTATGTTTGACAGAAGGATCAGGCAAGTTCAGCAGGTCTACAGTGACTGCCCGTATTTTCCATGCAGCAGGAAACAAGCGTTAAACCCAGCCTTCGCTGACTTGAATGTTGTATCACACAAAATCTCTCTCTCTCTCTCTCTCTCTCTCTCTCTCTCTCTCTCTCTCTCTCTCTCTCTCTCTCTCTCTCTCTCTCTCTCTCTCTCTCTCTCTCTCTCTCTCTCTATCTTTTTCTCATTTTATTGAAAACGAAAATAATGTAAATGTTTTCTTGTGTCTTTTCTCGCAATTTAATGTGTGTGTGTGTGTGTGTGTGTGTGTGTGTGTGTGGATGTGTGTGTGTGTGTGTGTGTGTATGTACAGTAGGTGTGCGTGAGTGTGTGCGTGGCGATGTACAAACGCCGTCATCAATACCAACTCTTTATACTCTACCTACGTTCTTTTGACGACTCCGTTATTTTGACGTAAAACAGTGTTCCGTTAGGGTTATGGTTGTGTTAGGGTTAGGTTAAGGGTTAGGTTAAGTTAGGGTTAGGCGAATGAGTTAGAGTTAGTGTTTGGGTTAGGGTAAACTTAATAAAAAATGACAAATTTTAAAACATGTCAAAACAACGTATGTTGCGTTTCATGAAAGTCATAACAACGGCGTTTTTACATGTGTGTGTGTGTGTGTGTGTGTCTGTGCGTGTGTGTGTTGTTGTGTATGCGCGCGCGTGTGTTCTGAAGTATTTGTGCTATTGTGAGGTCTGAAGCATATTGAACGAGGTATCTTAGAAATGATTTTTACAAGGCATATTATGCGGATGTAATGATTTGTTGCATATCCTTAATAGATTTTAAACTGGGATTCTGCGTCCATTGCTATTCTTTTTAAGGTAATAAAGATGTATTGTATTGTATCGTATTGTATTGTATTGTATTGTATTGTATTGTATTTGTATTGTGTATTGTAGACACCTGCACACTCCTACGCAAGTCATAACACTCCACACAGTTGCATTGGTCCTTGGTGACGTTTCGGCAGACGTTGTCATAGCAACAGGGAGTGGGACCTTCTTGCTGACAGAGGGCGCGGAACCACATGACGGGTTGCATGATGGGAGCAAAAGGGCCAAAGGTCACATTGCCACACAACAAGTCTGGTCGCTGTAGCGTCGCGGGCAAGCCTAGATCCGCGTGCACCTAGTCAACATAGTACATTTTAATTTATTAATTTTTTTTTAGATAGATTAAAAAAAAAAAAAAGTTGGGAACCCATGCTGTTATGATTGTGATAATGATGGTGGTGGTGTGATGGTAAGTGTCATACACCTCTGCGCGTGATTAATTTTTTAAGCCCCAAATTCCTCCTACCTCCCTCCACCCCACAATGTCTGTTTACGGTATCCCGACCGACCCTAATTTATTGGCCCGACCCTAAACTTTTGTTTTGGGATCGTCTGGAAAAAAAATGAAAAAATGCAAAAATATCGAACTTAAGGTGGAGAAGGTTTAGAGAAAAAAAAGATAAGAAAAAGAAGCCTACCTACCGACCCTTTTTTTTTTAAAAACCTATATTACCGTAAACAGACTTTTTTGTGCCTTATGCAGCTAATATTACAATAGTAACAGAAGATTCATACACAAACTTTACACGAGTTTGCCAACAGTTCTTAAACATTTTAGTTCCACAATTACACATAAACATATTCCATACCTGATGCATCGCAGAAACCTTGACCAGATAATCCCGCTGTGCGTAAACTAGAATAAAGCAACTGTTACACAAAGAACCATAAGCCGACTAACTTCATGATGATTGTAACAAGAGGACCTGTTTACCCTGCACACTTTGAGTTTTTGCTTGTTTGGTCAGTAGTACAACTTAGAAGGTTTCTGTAGTCTCTAGAAGACGACAGAAGTGATCATATGTAACACAATTGTAGCTTAATACAAGCACAGTTAGTGACACCATCGCAACCTACGATCGAGCTTCGAATTGTATATCCACTTAGATGGTTCAGCCAATGAGAACACAGCTAAGGTTAGTTAGAACCAGTTCGGGTTGGTTCAAGGAGAGAGATAGTCAGTCGAGTTTGAAAAGCTGAGGAGTTCACAGTACTCTCTGACAGAATCTCTTCTGAGAAGATTTGACAGCAGTACTTGTTGAATATTCGAATTCAATCAAGTAGCCATGGCCTGACATTGTCAAACAGGTAAATGAACATACTTCTGTTTCATCGTGATGTATTTATATTATTGTTGAATTATGTTTGTGGAATTTGCTATGCATAGAATTGAATTGTTAGTCCGACTTTGCCTGAACACGTGGCGAATCCGACCACGAGGCGACCGGTCGACGCCATATTGAAATATGTACGGAACCACTGTTGTTTAACCTATATGTATGCCTGCAGACCAGTGGCTGTACCCGAGAATATTTATAATATTATTATTTCTTTAAGTGTATAGTTACCCACGATTTATATTTATATATGTATAGGAAATTAGAGTGGAGATTCCAGTGGACCACAGACTTAGCAGAATGTTTGTCGATTATGTATAGAGATGTGGAGCTATCACTGAGGGCTACTTTGACCTTCAGTGAGACGCTCTGCACAGACCTAATTATACAGGGTTGTACAGAATTTCATCTCATATGTTACAGACGAGCAGGCGGTATATCGTGAGCCCAACTCAGCAAACGACAACAACCACGTCAATGCGTACAGTTGGCTGCCGAGGCATCTACAGCATTGAGCGCAGATAGCCCAACCGTCGAACCACACAGTCAAAGACTCAACGACAACACAGCGTGTCGCAGAAGCGACCTCAACGCAGAGCTTCAACCCCACAGTTAATAGCAACAAGAAACCGTGCACTAAAACTCTGTATAAACAGGACCACAGTAGTCCACTCTTCAAGACTTCTGACCATTAGGGCAGAAAGTATCCAGTGCCCGATGAAGAAAAAGTAGCTGCCTAGATTATCAGCGATCGAATCATTCGCATTGACAATTGAACTTTTAAGTTAGTTTCGTACTTCGAATATCGTGTATAGGGTAGAAGAAATAAATGTGTGATTTTTACTGTTATCAAGTGGCTGGACTACATATGTTTCATAGCCGTGTGAAAGCTAGTGTGACAGTGATCTTTTACCATTTTTCTATCTATCTCTGTACCCCAGCCTTAACACAGACCGAGCTAAACAAATAAATGTATTAAGGTAATTCACAGGGTGACAAACTAGCGGTCCCCATAGAATAAGACGTGAGGGTTATAGCAGTCCATTGTGCAGAGCCCAGCAACAATAAAACCCCACGTCACAATGGTAACATCGTAACAGTGGGACATTAAGCACTTGACAAAGTACTCACTTACCGTCGTAACAGTCGGACATAAGACAATAGGACCATAAATAAATATAGAGACAATACATTTGTACCCTTCTTATAGTGTCCACAAATCAGTAACAGAGAATACAAGATATAAAACTAGAGAATAAAGAATACAAAATATAAAACTAGAGAATAAAGAATACAAGATATAAAACTAGAGAATAAAGAATACAAGATACTGTATAAAACTAGAGAATAAAGAATACAAGATATAAAACTAGAGAATAAAGAATACAAGATATAAAACTAGAGAATAAAGAATACAAGATATAAAACTAGAGAATAAAGAATACAAGATATAAAACTAGAGAATAAAGAATACAAGATACTGTATAAAACTAGAGAATAAAGAATACAAGATATAAAACTAGAGAATAAAGAATACAAGATATAAAACTAGATAATAAAGAATACAAGATATAAAACTAGAGAATAAAGAATACAAGGGATTATTCACTATTCACTCCTCTTATTTACTTTTTTACAACTAAAAAAGAACACCACTGGTTGATGGTAGATGATATTTATTTCATATGTTATGATAAATGAACCTGTGATGCCAAGATTCTTATAAAATAATGTCGATGGTGAATAATAAGTAGAAGATGGAGGCGGATGAGAAGAATAATAATTATGGTAACAAACCTACAATATTACTGTAGTAGTCATGACAACTATTTCCCAAAGAATGTAACCACATTTAAAATAAAAAAGTCGAACACTGCGTCATTCTAAATCAATACTGACGTCATTGCCTATGACGCATTGCTATGACGCATTGCCTAGACGAAAGGCAGAGTACCACAGTCGCATATACATGTAACATACGCGATTGTATCGCTACAATGCTACTGCTACGAAATGAATCACCACTGCCTCCACCACCACCACCACCACCATATCAGCACTGAGCAGCACCAAATAAAACACCGACATCTTCTTACCTTCCTGTGGAAATTGTGCATCTCATACTTCTGGTTTGACGTCATTGGATGCTGACGCCATCGCCCTCTGACCATGTGTTCCAGGGGTTCCTTGCACTTGATGCGTAACTCTCCAACACTCACTTTTGGCACAGTGACGTCAGAGAACCCGCTTAATGACATCACCACGTTCATTTTGCCGACGTAGTTGAGCCACATGAGGACGAGACAGAACGAGGATGACGCCATGAGGAAGATACAGAGCGCGCGTGACGTGTTACTGACGCAAAACTGACGTGGGGATCCCATGGCTTACTGTTCACTGGCGTTTCTGTGGGTGACGGGGAAAGGGAGGTAGAAACAATGACAGCAACAGTAATATAATAAAGTACATGTAGGCAGAAACAATGACAGCAACAGTAATATAATAAAGTACATGTAGGCAGAAACAATGACAGCAACAGTAATATAATAAAGTACATGTAGGCAGAAACAATGACAGCAACAGTAATATAATAAAGTACATGTAGGCAGAAACAATGACAGCAACAGTAATATAATAAAGTACATGTCAGTGACGTACGGAACCAAACAAGGCAACAATGGAAAACTGTAATGGTGTCAACGATATTTTGATAGGTAGGCAGGTTAGCCAGCTTTCAGTCATGTGCTATTTCAGTCCCTAAGCCGGAGGAACCGGTCCTGTGAGACCCAGCTACTGGGGCTTGTGGATGAGCTGACAGAGAGTCTGGAGAGGGGCCAGCAGTGCGACACCCTCGTCATGGACTTCTCCAAGGCGTTCGACAAGGTCTGCCACTCTCTCCTCGTCCATAAGCTACGCCACTACGGGATCACAGGCCAGGTGAATGACTGGATCTGCAACTTTCTTAGCGACAGGAAACAGGCCGTGGTGGTTGAGGGGACAAAGTCCAGTTTCGTGACTGTGGAGTCGGGAGTCCCGCAGGGATCTGTGCTAGGCCCCTGTCTATTCCTACTCTACATCAATGATCTCCCGTCCGGCCTGACCTCTGCTACCCGCCTCTTCGCAGACGACACCCTCTGCAAGAACAACATTTCCTCTACAAAAGACCAACAAACCCTCCAAGACGACCTCAACCGCCTTGCAGAGTGGGAGAGAGTGTGGATGATGGCCTTCCATCCAGATAAGTGTCAAACGCTCCACATCACCAGGAAAAGGTCACCCATGACTCACATCTACTCTCTGCGCGATCACCCCCTCCAAGCAGTCAGCGAAACGAAATACCTTGGCGTTACCATCACTGACGATCTACGATGGGACCACCATATAACAAACACCACCAACAAAGCCAACAAGACACTTGGGTTCCTGCGGCGTAACCTGAAGGTTGGCTCCCAGCGAGCTAAGCAACAAGCCTACCAAGCCATGGTACGTCCCATCCTGGAATATGCAGGGACAGTCTGGGACCCGTACACAGCTAAAGAAACACACAAGCTGGAGGCCGTCCAACGACGAGCTGCGCGCTGGACAGTGAAGCGACACCGTCAGACCTCCAGTGTGGACGACATGCTTGCAGACCTCAAATGGCCCACCCTCCAGGAGCGACGCCGGAAAGCCCGCCTGACGATGATGTACAAGTACGTCAACGGACTTGCCATCATCAACACCACCAACAAACCAAACCCAAATCCTCAGCGCAGGACCACACGTCAGAAGCACCCCCTGACTTTCCAACTCCCATCCTGCCGTACACTCTACCGACAACAGTCCTTCTTCCCTCGAACAATCAACGAGTGGAACAAGCTCCCTGCCCATGTGGTCTTAGACCCTGAGCTGGAGAGCTTCAAATCCCAGCTGTAACCCCTCCTTCACCTTCCTCCTACCTCCCCCACCCGCCACTCTACCCCCAACCCTACCCCCCCCCCTCCCCATGAGCCGTACTTTTATAAGCGCGAGGTACCACCTCCCCTAATGTTGGCTGCAGTGTCCTCAATAAGTTGAGGTTGGCAGCCCTAAATGAAAGAAGATGAAAGAAGAAGAAGCCGCAGTCTATCAACCAAACAGTACACTACTACTACTACTACTACTACTACTACTACTACTACTACTACTACTACTACTACTACTACTACTACTACTACTACTACTACTGCTGCTGCTGCTCCTCCTCCTCCTCCTACTACTATACTACTACTACTACTACTACTACTACTACTACTACTACTACTACTATTGCTACTACTAATACTACTAATAATAGCCTACAGGATGTTATCATGCGAGTTTTCTTCAACCGGACTTAAAGCGCGGTGGTCTGAAGTGATTGTTATTAAAGAAGTCGGAATAGAAATACATTTTATTTTTCAAATTTTGAATTGACTATTTGACAGAGGGGTGTCGGATAGCGCAGTGGTTGGAGCACTCGCTACAGTGTCGCAAGTTAAATATCGTCCAGTGCGGTTTGCACTTGGATGGGTGACCGCAAACCGTGAAGCGACAAATAACAACGCCCCCAGTTGACTCAACTGTGACTGAGTACCTACTCTCTTAAGGGTGGGGAAGGTAAAGCAGCGAGGGAGAGAGATGGGCATCACCCTCATTACGCTGGCCCAAGATAAGTGTGATCTCCAACATCACGCTCCCCTACGGCCACAGGCTATGGGACTACCTTTATCTTTTTTTTAAAATTTGACTACATCCAAAACCATTATTGAAGGGAGTGAGAAAACTGGAGTACCCTGAGAAAACCCTCGGCTCTTAAATGCCTCAGTCACGTACGTAACTTCGTCCCACGCGGTGTTGGAACCCCGACCTTCGGTATAGGAAACCGGACAACTGTCCACTGAACTACCACACTACCCTGGACCACTGTCCACTGAACTACCAGTCTACCCTGGACCACTGTCCACTGAACTACCAGTCTACCCTGGACCACTGTCCACTGAACTACCAGTCAACCCTAGACCACTGTCCACTGAACTACCAGTCTACCCTAGACCACTGTCCACTAAACTACCAGTCTACCCTAGACCACTGTCCACTGAACTACCAGTCTACCCTAGACCACTGTCCACTGAACTACCACACTACCCTAGACCACTGTCCACTGAACTACCACACTACCCTGGACCACTGTCCACTGAACTATCACACTACCCTAGACCACTGTCCACTAAACTATCACACTACCCTAGACCACTATCCACTGAACTACCACACTACCCTAGACCACTGTCCACTGAACTATCACACTACCCTGGACCACTGTCCACTGAACTACCACACTACCTAGACCACTGTCCACTGAACTACCAGTCTACCCTGGACCACTGTCCACTGAACTACCACACTACCCTAGACCACTATCCACTGAACTATCACACTACCCTGGACCACTGTCCACTGAACTACCACACTACCCTAGACCACTGTCCACTGAACTACCAGTCTACCCTAGACCACTGTCCACTGAACTAGCACACTACCCTGGACCACTATCCACTGAACTACCACACTACCCTGGACCACTATCTACTGAACTACCACACTACCCTGGACCACTATCTACTGAACTACCACACTACCCTGGACCATTATCTACTGAACTACCACATTACCCTGGACCATTATCTACTGAACTACCATACTACCCTGGACCACTATCTACTGAACTACCACACTACCCTGGATTACTATCTACTGAACTACCACACTACCCTGGACCACTATCTACTGAACTACCACACTACCCTGGACCACTATCAACTGAACTACCAGTCTACCCCGGACACAATATTATTTTAGTTTCGCTCCTTGGATTAATTCCACGTATTACAACACGCACAACAAAACACAACACAACACAACCCCAGCAGCAACACAAGGACTTTGACATGCACAACACGCACAACACAACCCCAGAAGCAACACAAGGACTTTGACATGCACAACACAACACACACAACACAACACACACAACACAACACAACCCCAGCAGCAACACAAGGACTTTGACACGCTCTAAGCACGGCGATCATAATGTTAATGGTAACACGCTGTGGCGTGATGTTCCACAAACAGCGATTCAATAATAAACGACGTACGAACCCAATCCCTGTTCATTGAGCCTCAAACGTGTAGTGGGAGCCACAATCACGCGTTCACTATCCTATCCTATCCTATCCCGTAACTCGGTCGTTGGGTTTAACAACCGTACTTCATCTTTCTCTGTCCTCAACAACCCTCATGGCTTTGCTCAGTGTCAAGCCAGTCCATTCTCGAATGTTGTCCTCCCACCTCTTTTTCTATCTCCCTCTTCTTCGGCCTCCTTGCACCGTGTCTTGCAGGATGGTATTTGCAAGGTCTGATGCTCCGGTGAGGTAGCCATACCATCGGAGTTTCCGTTTCTTCACCACTGTGAGCAGGTCATCGTGTTGTCCAATGGTTGGTGTGATTGTCGGATTTCGTCGTTGGTGATGTGCTTGGTATAGGAAATGCCCAGAAGTCTTCCACAGCCCCTCATCTCCATGCTTTGCATTCTTAGTTGTAGATCTGCTGTGAGGGTCCATGTTTCGCAAGCGTATAGGAAGATAGAGATGACAAAAGAGCGCTGCAGCCTTACCTTGGAATGTAGACTGATGATCCTGTCTATAGAAGACTTCTGCTGGACATTTCCTATACCCAGCACACCACCAACGACGAAGTCCGACAGACCATCACACAAGCCATTGGACAACATGATGACATGCTCACAGTGGTGAAGAAACGGAAACTCCGTTGGTATGGCCACGTCACCAGATCATCAGGTCCTAGAAAAGACCATCCTGCCAGGCACAGTGCATAGAGGCAGAAGAAGAGGGAGACCAAAAAAGAGGTGGGAGTACAACATTCCAGAATGTTGAGCGAAGCCATCAGGGTTGCTGAGGACAGAGAAAGATGGAGTATGCTGGTTAAACGATCATCTGTGGTGCCCTAACGACCTCAGAGTTATGGAATAGGATAGGATAGGATAGGTTAGGTCCTGTCTTTCCAAATGGGCTTCAGCCTTGTCAGGGAAGCTTCAACTAAATAACAATATTATAAATTGTTGAATGTACGTTAAGCACAACTGCATTTCAAAACATTGTGTACAATCACAGTCACCACGCTGCCAACCTTACAAATCTTACCACTTCATACTCAATAACAGTGAAATCTTGTATTAGCTAGTTCAATTAATAGTCTATAGAAATCTGTGTATTGGTGTTAGCAAAGACAACGCTTGATTATAGGTGACTACCCACGAAAAATATAAGCCAATAGCTGAGCTAAATTAATATAATCATAACAGCAAACAAACTTCTCGGTAGTTGACGACCAAATGTAAGTGAAGAGGTTCTAAAAGCACAACGTCCTACTGCTATGGTACATACAGTAATGGATGGATCTTACCAACTAATCAAAACCTACCATGCAATGATCCTGAGGTACACCCATCTACCTATTCCCAACGGATGTAAAAAGAGAAATGACGTAGACATTAGGAGAGCAAGGGAGATCGGTGGGGGAGGGGAGAGGGGGGGGGGAATAGGTTGGTTTGAGATGGGAGGCGAGATGGGGAGGGAGGTAGGCGACATAATTGCGCTGGTAGCACAGAAAGAGAACTCTTCCCAACCACTAGCCCCCATCCCCACCCCACCCCTCTCTCTGCCTTCCCTTCAGGCACATGGCAAGGTGGACAGCGGCAGAAGAAAAGGATCCATTCCACCAATCAATGTCCAGTATATCCATTTCTCTATTCAATCATTGTAGCCAGCGGTCAGTATAAAGCAGTGTTGATTATCGAAGTTATGCAAACTTTTATGTATCTCTCGGTTTCTGTATGGAGACCTATAGTAACTGATTAGATGCAGACGAGACGACGGTAACGGCAGTTCTGGCACCATCGTAGGTAACGATACAATAGGAAACACAATATGGAAGAAGAATGTTTGTAGGACGTTGTATACGCAACCATACCTTTTGTAAGGGCGTGTTTTGTGGCATGTGTCGTCCCCCTTAAAATTAGGCTGTGTGTGTGCAAGCAAGCAAGCCTAGAATTCCATGCTTGCATTTTACAACTAAGGCGTATGTGATGATAATGACGACGACGATGATGATGATGATGATGATGACGACGACGACGATGATGATGATGACGATGATGATGATGATGATGATGATGATGATGATGATGATGATGATGATGATGATGATGATGATGATGATGATGAAGTTGTGTCCAGTAAATCTACAAACATGCTCAATCAATAAAATACAGGTACTGTAAGAGTGCTGACGTGTGGGGGTCGTGATGAAGTGCCTCGATCAGTACGTGTGTTTTAAATGTTCTGCCTGCAAGGCCCAATGTAAGCAAAGCAAAGAAAGTGAGAAAGAACACGTTGCTGTTATATCAAAACTTATGTCTACCATCATGTCATTCATTAGACGTAGGCCTGTAAAGACTGATTAACTCCACAGCAGGGCTGACTGGCTCCACAACAAAGATGACTGGCTCCACAGCAAGGCTGAGTATGTCCTGCAGCCACCATCAAGGTCACAGTCATCAATCGTACAGGCCTGCCTGTGGTCAGTCACTGACTAGCCACGTACGGACGTACATTTCGTTTCTTTCAATCCGCTTC
The DNA here is from genome assembly GCA_036898135.1 of Oncomelania hupensis. NCBI lineage: Eukaryota > Metazoa > Mollusca > Gastropoda > Littorinimorpha > Pomatiopsidae > Oncomelania > Oncomelania hupensis. The sequence continues at coordinate 282,213 of JBAHVR010000407.1, read as the reverse complement.
CACTTCACAATGTTGAGCAGCAAAGCTTTTCAAACTAAATAATCAATCTCTTTATTATTATTATTATTATTATTATTATTATTATTATTATTATTATTATTATTATTATTATTATTATTATTATTATTATTTATTTTTTATTTCTAGACTTTTTGCAAACACTTTGAAATGGTCAGGACCAACTGTCGCTCTGTCGTTAGGACTGTTGCTCGTTCGGTTGTATGCTATATCTCTAGAACTACTGAAAAGATTTTATTGACATTTCACCGGAACATTATTACGATACGGTTTCTTTCATAAACACGACACTTTTGGAGTTAAAGTGCACATGGAAAATTGCTGTGACCATGGAACTAGCATTTAATGAGTTTATCTCTATGGGAGTTAAAGAGTTAAAGTGCACATGGAAAATTGCTGTGACCATGGAACTAGCATTTAATGAGTTTATCTCTATGGGAGTTAAAGAGTTAAAGTGCACATGGAAAATTGCTGTGAACACGGAACTAGCATTTAATGAGTTTCTCTTTTGGAGTTAAAGTGCACATGGAAAATTGCTGTGAATATGGAACTAGCATTTAATGAGTTTCTCTTTTGGAGTTAAAGCTCACATGGAAAATTGCTGTGACTATGGAACTAGTATGTAATGAGTTTAACTCTTCAAACTAACCAATAGAGGCTTGGGAGGGGAATACTGTAACACAGTTGGATTGTGTAGGTTGTTACAGTCAGTGGACTACGTGTAGACTGTTACAGTCAGTAGACTACATATAGACTATTATAGTCAGTAGACAACATGTAGACTGTTACAGTCAGTAGACAACACTTGGTCTAGGCTGGTGCAGTAGCACAGTAGTTTGGGCACATGCTACATAATGTTTTGTAAAGCTGCGTCATGCCCTGTTATTACTTGTACAGTCAGTAGACAACACTTGGTCTAGGCTGGTGCAGTAACACAGTAGTTTGGGCACATGCTACATAATGTTTTGTAAAGCTGCGTCGTGCCCTGTTATTACTGGGATGGATGACCATGTCCAGAAGACAACCATTAAATGACTTAAAATAGTACAATGAAACAAGCACACAACACATACCAGTACACCCAGCTGTCAAATAATGGGTACATGGCTCTGTTTAGAACAGCTGTGAATGAGTACCTGGCTCTGTATAGAACAGCTGTGAATGAGTAGATGGCTCTGTTTAGAACAGCTGTCAATGTGTACCTGGCTCTGTTTAGAACAGCTGTCAATGTGTACCTGGCTCTGTTTAGAACAGCTGTCAATGTGTACATGGCTCTGTTTAGAACAGCTGTGAATGGGTAGCTGGCTCTGTTTAGAACAGCTGTGAATGGGTACTTGGCTCTGTTTAGAACAGCTGTCAATGGGTACATGGCTCTGTTTAGAACAGCTGTCAATGGGTACCTGGCTCTGTTTAGAACAGCTGTGAATGAGTACCTGGCTCTGTGTAGAACAGCTGTCAATGAGTACCTGGCTCTGTTTAGAACAGCTGTCAATGAGTACATGGCTCTGTGTAGAACAGTTGTCAACGAGTACCTGGCTCTGTGTAGAACAGCTGTCAATGAGTACCTGGCTCTGTGTAGAACAGCTGTCAATGGGTACCTGGCTCTGTGTAGAACAGCTGTCAATGGGTACCTGGCTCTGTGTAGAACAGCTGTCAATGGGTACCTGGATCTGAGTAGAACAGGGGGGAAAGAGGGGGGAAGGGAAGGGGGAGGGGGGGGGAAGTAAAGCAACGAGGGAGAGGAGATGGGCATTACCCTCATTAAGCTGACCCAGAGAAAATAGGTCTCAAATGCTTCTCTCCCCAATGAAAAGCTCAAAACAGAGGACTACACCAAAATGCAAGGCAGCTTACTGCATGGACTGAGGCCTACAAACAGTAATACAATTCTCATTTTCTGCTGACCTACATTGCAGCTTATTAATCACTCATTCAATGTTATTAAGATCTAGGAAAAGGAATAGCTCGCCATGTAAAAGTTGACACAAATGTGCCAAGGGTCATGATGTAGAGTGATAGATGAACTGTCTTAAGGGTCATGATGTATAAAGTGATACTGCTGGTGGAATGTCTCGCTTCAATGATCATCACTATACCACCTCAGTTAAAAGTATAGTATGATTACCAAAATAATGAGGTTAGCTGATTGTCTAGCTTTAGGTCTATAATATTAAGACAAGACCCAGTGGCTGACTGAGTGACTAGCTTTAGCCTATAATATTAAGACAAGACCCAGTGGCTGACTGAGTGACTAGCTTTAGCCTATAATATTAAGACAAGACCCAGTGGCTGACTGAGTGACTAGCTTTAGCCTATAATATTAAGACAAGACCCAGTGGCTGACTGAGTGACTAGCTTTAGCCTATAATATTAGGACAAGACCCAGTGGCTGACTGAGTGACTAGCTTTAGCCTATAATATTAGGACAAGACCCAGTGGCTGACTGAGTGACTAGCTTTAGCCTATAATATTAGGACAAGACCCAGTGGCTGACTGAGTGACTAGCTTTAGCCTATAATATTAAGACAAGACCCAGTGGCTGACTGAGTGCCTAGCTTTAGCCTATAATATTAAGACAAGACCCAGTGGCTGACTGAGTGACTAGCTTTAGCCTATAATATTAGGACAAGACCCAGTGGCTGACTGAGTGACTAGCTTTAGCCTATAATAGATACTAAGATAAGCCTGTGGAATAAGCTTTGAGAGACTAAATGCCAAAACTGGTTGTTCAGTGACACAGTAATATGTTACAACTTCTGTAACCGGTCCTATCCTATCCTATCCCGTAACCCGGAGGTCGTAGGGGCACCACAGATGATCGTTTAACCAGCATACTCCATCTTTTTCTGTCCTCAGCAGCCCTGATGGCTTCGCTCAGTGTCAAACCAGTCCATTCTCGAATGTTGTCCTCCCACCTCTTTTTCGGTCTCCCTCTTCTTCTACTTCCTTGCACTGTGCCTTGCAGAATGGTCTTTGCAAGGCCTGATGATCTGGTGACGTGGCCATACCATCGGAGTTTCCGTTTTTTCACCACTGTGAGCAGGTCATCGTGTTGTCCAATGGCTTGTGTGATGGTCTGTCGGACTTCGTCGTTGGTGATGTGTTGGGTATAGGAAATGCCCAGAAGTCTTCTGTAGCACCTCATCTCCATGCTTTTTCTTCTTCGTTGTAGATCTGCTGTGAGGGTCCATGCTTCGCAAGCATATAGGAAGATGGAGATGACAAGGGAGCGCAGCAGTCTTACTTTGGAATGTAGACTGATGGTCCTGTCTTTCCAAATGGGCTTCAACCTTGTCAGGGCAGCAGTTGTTTGTGCGATCTTGGAGAGGACTACCTGTCGGGACCCATTGTCTGACACAATGGCTCCCAAATGAAGACCACAGGGGAAAAAGGGCACATGTCACAATTTCCAATTATTTGAGTCATGTCCCCTACTATATAAACATAAGCCTGAAGGTTAGCAAAATAGTAAAATCCAACCCAAAAAAGGAATTGTTGTTTGTGAAATAGGCCTTTTTCCCATTTTACAGTCTGGACTTGTGCCCTTTTTCCCCTGTATGCCTTTTCTTTGGGTGTTTCTGTAGCAGTACATAGGCCTTTTTTGGGTTGGATTTGACTATTTTGCTAACCTTTAGGCTTCTATGTTTATATAGTAAGGGACATAACTCAAATAATTGGAAAATGTGACATGTGCCCTTTTTCCCCTGTGGTCTTCGTACAGGCATCAAAAATAACAAAATCAACTTCAGTTCCATCATACCTAGTCATTTACCACAGCAAAATAGGCATTATAATCCATTTTACATTGACTGAGTACATTGCAATTCAGCTTGTAGAAGAAAGTCTCAAGTTTTGGTCTGTAAAAGGGAAAAAAGGCACATGTCCATGACCACCCTTGGTGGTTTAAATCCTCCATATTTAATTAAATTATACAATCTGGACAGAGAAATTCTCATGAATACAAAAGAAGTGATATATCTTTAAGACAAAACACTTAGTGTCCCAAGAAATACAGTAAGAACAAACATAGCGACTTTCAAAGACAAAATTTCATTTATCTCAAAAGTGGAAATGTGTGACATGTGCATTTTTTCCCCTGTAGTCTTCAAATATTTGACGCTATGCACTGTGTTGAAGGATTGGCCTTGGACTTTGATGTCCGTGTTGATGCCATTGGTGTTGTTGGTCATCATTTTGGTACGGGTCTTCTCTGCACTTATTTCCATTCCATAAGCTCTGGAGGTGGTGTCAAGCCTCTGTACCAGCTGTTCAAGTTCTTGTTCCTCTCCAGCCAATCCATCAATGTCATCCGCAAAACGAAGATTGGAGATTGCTCTACCCCCTATGCTGACTGTGCCTTCATGATCTGCAAGAGCATCTGACATGATGCGCTCTAGGAAGATGTTGAAGAGTGTTGGAGAGAGTAGGCATCCTTGACGCACACCGATTGTTGTTCTGAACCAGTTCCCGATGACGCTGTTATGGAGGACTGCACTGGTAGCCTTGTCATACAGGCTTTTGATGACTTCAATAATTTTAGGGCTGATGTTGTACACTTTCATTGTTGCCCATAGAGCTGCATGCCAGACTCGGTCAAACGCCTTCTTGAAGTCTATGAACACATGATATAGATGTTGGTGCTATAGGTACTTCTCACAGATTATTCTGAGGTTGAAAATCTGTTCAGTGGTACTTCACCCTGCCCTGAATCCTGCTTGTTCTTCAGCTATGATTTGTTCAGCTTGGGGTTTCAACCTGTTGAGTATTATTTTCAGGAGGACCTTGCTGGGATGGCTGATGAAGCTGATGGTGCGGTAATTTTCACACTCCTGAAGGTTACCTTTTTTGGGAAGAGTGATGACAAGCGACTGGGTCCATGGTGTAGGCCACTCCCCACTCTGCCAGATCTTGTTACAGATAATGGTGAGGGCATCAATCATCGCTTCTCCTCCTGCTTGTAGCAGTTCCGCGGGTATGTTGTCCACTCCCGCTGACTTCCCTTTCTTCAGCGATTGCACTGCTGCCTCAACTTCTTCCCGGAGAATTGGGAGGATTTCTTCTTCTTCTCTGTTCTCGGGACATGCTAGAACTGATGGGTCTCCATTTGGTGTATGGTTGTAAAGGTCAGAGCAGTACTCTAGGGGTGTCGGATAGTGCAGTGGTTGGAGCACTCGCTACTGTGTCGAAAGTGAAGCACCGTCCAGTGCGGTTAGCACTTGGATGGGTGACCGCTAAGGTGTGAAGCGACAAACAACAACGCCCCCAGTTGACTCAACTGTGATTGAGTACCTACTCTCTTGAGGGTGGGGAAGGTAAAGCAGCGAGGGAGAGAGTTGGGCATCACCCTCATTACGCTGGCCCAAGATAAGTGTGATCTCCAACATCACGCTCCCCTACGGCCACAAGGCTATGGGACTACCTTTACCTTTTACCTTTTTAGTACTCTGTCCATCTGTCCAAGACTTCTTGTTCTTCTGTAAGGCATATGCCAGACTTGCTTTAGATCGTGGAGACTTTGGGCTGTTTAACAGTTGTCAGCCGCTTCACAGTCTGGTAGGCCTTCTTGCTGTTGTTCTTGTTCAGACTGTTCTCTATTTCCTGGCATTGATCTTCTATCCAGTTCTCCTTTGCTGTGCGCATGCCTTTTCGGATGTCATTGTTGATTTTTCGTTAGACATCAGCTCCCTGTGAGGTGTTCTTTTTCTTTTTTTATCTCTCTTCGTTTATCACACAGATCCAAAAGTTCAGGTGTGATCCACGGCTTCTTCTTTGGTCGGTGCTTGCCAAGGATCTCAGTGGCGGCATCTGTCACAGCTGAGTTGAAGGTGGTGGTCATGGTGTTGACATCTACTTCACCAGCCCCCAAAATAAGCAGTGGTGCAAATTTCCCTCCAATTGTGGCCTGAAATAGTTCTGCCACCTCCGGGTCTTGCAGTTTGTCCAGGTCGAACTTCAGTCTAGTGCACTTTGCTGTATTTACTCTCTTCAAGTGGAGCCGGAAAGACATCATCACAAGATCGTGGTCACTTCCGATATCTGCTCCTGGAAAAGTGCGTGTCCTGCCAATATTGATGCTTGATCTGAAGGGTTTCTTGAACATGATGTAGTCGATCTGGTTGTGATGCTCCCCGCCGGGACTGTGCCATGTCCATCGTCTGAGTTTTTGTGGAGACCAAGCGTGTTTGCCAGTACCAGATTGTTGTATCTGGCAAACTCCAAGTGTCTCAGACCCCTGTAATTTGTCTCGTTGTTGCAGTGGGGTCCACATGTGTCTCCCCAGTTGTGGTGCGCATCTTGGCCAACCTTGGCATTCAAGTTGCCTTGCAATATGACTATGTCCTTCTTCGGCACTTGGTCAAGGACCGCCTGTAGATTTTCATAAAAATCCTCCACTTCGCTGTCGTCATAGTCTGATGTTGGGGCATAGGCCTGGATAATGGTGATGTTGAAAGAGGCTGCTCTCAGACGGATGGTAATGAGTCTACTGGAGACTGGGCGGCAACCCATGACAGTGGCTAGAATGTTCTTGTGGACCAAGAATCCAAAGCCGTGTTCGTGCCTGTCATCTCTACCGCTGAAATAGAGCTTGTAGCCTTTGTCGGTCGTTGTTTCACCTAGGCCTTTCCAGCGCAGTTCGCTGATACTAGAACGTTCCATCAATAGTGGGCAGTTCTTCCAATTTTCCTTCTGCAGTTAACTGGTCAGACGAGCTCATATAAATGATAACGACAATGATGGTAATACTGATAATAATGATGACAATGATAGTGATGATGATGATAATACTGATGACAATGATAGTGATGATGATGATAATGATGACCATGATGATGGCAAAGAAGAAAAGAGAAAGAGGCTACTTGCTTGTAGCCACAATCCACACCAACAAACAAAACCAAATTATTTTGTTGTAATTAACATTATAATGTGTTCAGTGTGCAAAGAATTATATACAAAACAATTACCGATACTTGTTTCTATTTTTTCTATCAACCAGTCTCACTAAACGCTCACACTGAACACTCTCTCTCTCTCTGTCTCTCTTTCACTCTCTGCATGTTGTTGTACCCTAACACTGACAATTCAACGCACAGAAATACCACACCACAGACAAATCAAACAAGTTTCTTTTGACCCTAACAGTTCAATTCCAGCTGTCATCATTCCAAGTCAGCAACAAAGTTACAATAAAAAGTAAAAACGGTGAGTCAAACCATTTGTGTTGGCTGAAGAACTTCACACATAGAAGAACCATCACTATGACCCTAAGATTTGTTAGCAACACAAAACTAAAAGCTTTATAAATGTTTTTACTTGACTGTGTCATTTAAGAAAATCCTGCAGTCTACTTGATTGAAGTTCAGGCAGCATACAATTCTAAATGCTGGGCAGACTTAGGCTTGAGGATGACACGATCTTTGAGGTTGACCACCCAGCCAGGCTGCAGACCATAGAACAGCTGACCAGCGTCCTTCTTCATCAGCAGCATGTTGCTACAAGGGTCAAGGCGGATGTTTGGCAGGGTGTAGCCGTATTTCTGAGCCAGCTTCAGACGTTCTTCCTCTATTTTCTCAGGGTCTGCCAGATAACCTCGGTTACAGGCACTGCTGTAGTACTCCATGGCATCCTGTGAAATAACAAATGAACAAATATGTTGATGTACATTTGAAAAACAGCATCAGTGAAATCGTTGATATAAAAGGTAAGTAATATTTTCACTGTGGTTTACTGTGATTTCAAAAGCTATTTTCTTTAAGGTGTATTGTGATGACACAATCTTTTTTCCATGGCAAACCTGTTCTGGGGAGACAGGGCAAGACTCAGTTCAACAGACACAACTGTGCATAACCTGATTTTTCTGATATTGCAGTCAATTAAAATATTTTTTTTTTTTTTGAATCGTTTTTATATAGCACTTTTCCCCCCTCAAACGCTGCTCAAGGCATTGGCTAATACAGGATCAAAAGCTCAAACCACCCAAGGCTAGAGTCAGATCATGCATCTTCATGTCATAGAAAAGATACTCTTAGATGACCTGCAAAATCCTGTGGCTGTATATACGCCCTCTATTGGTCTTCAATGCAAGCTGTGATTGCACCTGTGGGCAGGGACCCAAAACAGGGAATGCTAGCACTACCTTCCATGCATGTAGTGGACATTGGGCCACAATATGACTGCATTGATTTCCCTGTGGAAATACTATGGGAGCAATTGGAAAACTCTCAATGTGGAGAAAACAGCTCAAGGGGAACATCTGGAAACGTGATCCCACCTGAGGCGGCAGTCTGCATCGTGGGATGGCAGTGCTGCGCTGGAAAAAGTGTAGAGGGTTGATGACGGCTCGCAGACTTTTAGGGTCGTAGTAGCGTGTGGTGATGGTACCTCCGTTACGCTCCACTGCAGCGATGACCGCCTCTGTCGTCCACTGCACCTCCAAGTTGACTTTGGCCGCAAAGATGTCCAAACCCTCAACAACAAACAGTTCATCTCTTAACGCTAAATTGGTTTTTATAGTAAAACTTGTACAGCATTAAACCTCACAAAAGCTTGCTTCAGTGCTCACAATTTGCCTCCAATACATTCTTTTCATCCGTGAGAAACATGCGCTTTATAAATTATTATTTCAAAACGCAAACACTGACAAAAAGGTGTTTTTGTAATCTTGCAGTCACTGAACGGACCTTTTCTCATGGCCACCTTAATGAGGACAGTGCCCATCTCTTTTCCCTTGCCTTACCTTTCCCCGTTGTAAACAAAGCCAGGCTGTGGGACTGGGCGTATTGTGCGATTGCTTTATTGTTTGTGTTACTGAGTGACTGCATCCAAGTACTAACAGTTCATATCTATGATGATATTTAGCCAAGCAATTCTTGCACGTGCTCTTAGTTCTATGTTATTTGGCCACCTTATGACTGCTACTAATAACATAATGTATAGTAAACTAGAAGGGCAAAGCCCATAGGACTCGCATGCTCCTTGTGGCACTTACAATATTTTACATGAAAATTACTGTCCAGTACAGAACCAAAATGAAACAGTGGCATTAAAATGCAAGTAATACTGACTTTGAGATGACCTTGACCTCCGGCTCCAAATACACTCAAGTATTATCAAATAAACTACAGCAAAAGTATTATGCCAAAAACTGTGACCTCGTGATGCCCTTGACCTTCAGTGACAGTGCAAAAATGAAACAAATAGGAAAGATCAATCTATCGTCTCTAAAAACAACAAGTTTGGATTTTATATCTCTCATCGTTTAGGGTCAAGGTCACTTCAAAATACCTATACTAATCGACTTTGGACAGCTTCAGTGACCTTGACATGAAGTTTACCAAATGTGTATAGTATAACTGTCTCATACATCAAAGAATCATAAGTTCAATATTAATAACTTCAACAAAAATTGAAATTTTGTTAACAATTGTAATTTTTTGACCCTGTTACTTTGACCTTGAAGTGAAGCCATTCATTCACTGATCATTTTAGAGTCTCATGGATATACACCATCTTACCAAGTTTGGTTGTGATAGTTGAAATAGGTTCTGAGACATTAATCTACTTTTAACTTTTGAACAAACAGAAGCCAATGGTGGACAGACAGATGGACAAAAAAATTGTTTAAAAAAAATGTCATTTTTGGACTCATCTCGCAGAGGTTTGTAAAAATCTGGAATTTTTGTTTTTGATGTGAGCTATGCATGTGTTAAACAAACTGTGCATCCTACCTCCTCAGTCAAGTTAACTCCATAGTGTTTCTTATCCACTTCAATGTGGAACAGTCCTGTTTTACACAGCTGTGTCAGGTCAATGGGCTGGTCACTATCAACGCGACCCAGGTCAATGAAGCGCTGCAGCTGCAGAAGGCTCATTGGAGGGTACTGCCGGCGCAGGCTGATAACATAACATCCATAATAATGTTTATTATAATTACAGGCTGATAACATAACACACATAATAATGTTTATTATAATTACAGGCTGATAACATAGCACACATAATAATGTTTATTATAGATACAGGCTGATAACATAACACACATAATAATAAATACTCAGTGTTTATAGGGTCCAGCGGAATGCCAAGATCCGAATCAGGACCACACAAAATTAAGTAAAATCACACTAAACTGTTAACATTTAAATATGATATAAGATGTAAATAAAATCAGTCTCACCAATAAAATACAACCAAGAATACAAAACAAGACGATATGATTTATATGTGATAAAACAAACCAACATCATGTAACAATTGAAACAGATGTTGACTATTGCATACTTTAAAGATCTCATTAAAAGGTACTGAACCAAAATATCTTTCCCTTTCATCAACCAGATCAGCACATTCAGACATAAAATGGCGAACGGAAAAGGATTTGTCACATGCAAAGCACCATGGTGGTTCTTCTCCTTTCAAAAGGAAACTACATGTATGGGTGACATAAGTATGCCCAATATGAAGGCGAGCCAAAACAGTTTCTTCTTTGCGGGTGGATGCAAAGTTAGGCAAAGAAGCAGACAAATCTGGAAGAATTTGAAATAATTTGTTATTGATTTGATTAGACCATTCAGTCTGCCATAGCCGTTTACAATAAGATCCAGTCATACAACGCAGGTCAGAGTATGGAACAAACTGGAAAATCTCTGAAGGGAAATCTAGATGCAGAGATTCTTTAGCCGCTTTGTCCACTGCAATATTGCCGCTGATGCCCATGTGACTAGGTACCCACAAAAAAACTAAATGTAAATATTGATTGTAAATAAATGTATTTGTTGTCTTTGTAAAATAAACTATCAGTATTAGCCTAGATATAAATGGCGTGTGATTGTGTGTGAGAATGACATTTGTTAATGTTTTTCAAAGTCACTTGAGTGGCACAAGACACTCATGTAAGATCAAATAACAATCATATATGATCAAATAACCCAATGTTGTTGCGTACTAAGTGTTAAAGCCATTCCACTGTATGATGACCTTTTTTTTTTTTAAACCTTGCTAAAAACCGTTTGACCTTCAAGATCAACGCAAAAACAGAACATATATGAGAGGTCAAGCTATCATCTCTAAATACAAGTTTGAACTTTATTTCAATCTCTCATAGTTTAGGGTCAAGGTCACTTCAAACTACCTATACTGACTTTGGAAAGCTCCAGTGATCTTGACCTTGGAGTGAGGTTGACCAAATGTGAAAAGGATGTGTGTCTCATTGATATCTATCATGCATCAAAGAATCACAAGTTCAATATTAATAACTTACAAAAACAATGAAATTTAGTGAAAATTTTTCATTTTTTAAAACTAACATTTGTTGACCCTGTAACCTTGACCTTAAAGTGAAGTCATTCACCGAAGTTTATGAAGTCTCATGGATATACACCATCTTACCAAATATGGTTGAGATAGCTAAAAATAGGTTCTGAGATATTAATCCACATGCAAGTTTTGCACGTCCAGACGGCAGAAAGACATACGGACAAATTTAAAAAAAAATTAAAATGTCATTTTTGGACTAGTTATTTAGGACTTATCTCACACAGATTTAAAAAAATCTGGAAATTATTTTGTTGTTGTGAGTACATAGACTCTCACTGCTATGCATGCGAGTAAAAAAAAACAATCAGTTTCTGAAATTGCAACTATTACATGTCCTTAGAACATGGTCAAAATGAGAAGGGAAGTAACTCTGCATTAAAACCAAATTGTCGCTTACAGTACAACAGATCTTTGTGCCTTCCCGCTGGGGCGGGCAGACATGTGGTTGTCTGTATGTGTTGGTTTGCCCACAGAGATAGACATGTGGTTGTCTGTATGTGTTGGTTTGCCCACAGAGGCAGACATGTGGTTGTCTGTTATATATTGGCTTGCCGCGCCCGCTGATGCAGACATGTGGCTGTCTGTTATGTATTGGCCTGCCCGCTGAGGCAGATGTGTGGTTGTCGGTTATGTATTGGCCTGCCCGCTAAGGCAGATGTGTGGTTGTCTGTATGTATTGGCCTGCCCGCTGAGGCAGATGTGTGGTTGTCTGTATGTATTGGCCTGCCCGCTGAGGCAGACATGTGGTTGTCTGTTATGTATTGGCCTGTCCGCTGAGGCAGACATGTGGTTGTCTGTTATGTATTGGCCTGCCCGCTGAGGCAGACGTGTGGTTGTCTGTATGTATTGGCCTGCCCGCTGAGGCAGACATGTGGTTGTCTGTTATGTATTGGCCTGCCCGCTGAGGCAGACGTGTGGTTGTCTGTTATGTATTGGCCTGCCCGCTGAGGCAGACATGTGGTTGTCTGTTATGTATTGGCCTGCCCGCTGAGGCAGACATGTGGTTGTCTGTTATGTATTGGCCTGCCCGCTGAGGCAGACGTGTGGTTGTCTGTTATGTATTGGCCTGCCCGCTGAGGCAGACGTGTGGTTGTCTGTATGTATTGGCCTGCCTGCTGAGGCAGACATGTGGTTGTCTGTATGTATTTGCCTGCCCGCTGGGGCAGACATGTAGTCTGAACTGGCATAACTGTGTGTGTGCCTGAAACATTTGGATGATATAGAACCATGTCTACAGAATTTCCATATTTAGTTATACTAAGTCCATTTACTTTGAATATGTCTGTTAAAACTGAGCATTCAAAGAGAAGGTGATGTACTGATAGACTTGTATTACATATACACTGAACATCAGCTGAGTATTTAGTGTTCCATGCGTTCATTCTTAATTTATATATTAATTTAGAAAGTGGTCTTGAACAATTCAGTATAGATATATTTTTAATGTTATTATCATGATAAACTGCCTTTTCTAGTAAGGAAAACATTTCATGATTACACATATTCAAATTTGTTATAATTATAGAATCTGACGACCTTTGTGCTCCCTCCTTAGCTAATCTGTCACATACCTCATTCCAATGAATTCCGCAATGTGATGGTATCCAACAGAAATCAATATTTATTCCTCTAGAAATCACACAATGTATCATATGTTTAATTTCATAGATAATCTCCCTTCTATCTTTACAGTTCCACTGTTTTATTGCATACAGAACCGCTTTTGAATCAACACATACTAATATACCAAATAATTCTAAAGGTGACGACATAATGAACTTTAAAGCCATTAAAATAGCATAAAGCTCAGCTGTAAATATAGAAAATCCCCTTCCTAAATAATATGACCTTCTGATATTTATTTCAGGAATAATATATGCTGATCCACTATCCAAAGAATCTAGAACTGATCCATCAGTAAAAATCTGCATATGGTTTTTGTAATTACTTTCAATATGCTTTTTTACCTCAGTAACTAATAAATTAGGATTATCCTCTTTCTTAGCTTGGCTATAGTCAATATCAATATGTGCACATAAATGCTCCCATGGTGGAATCAATGGTGTTAATGGAAGAACTGAAACTGATGTGATATCAATGTCACACTTATCAAAAAGGTCTTTTGTATAGTTTCTAATTGGCTGCAAGTACTTCATATTTTTTGTTCTTTTGGGATAATCTTGTTGAGCGTCGATATATATTTCATCATACACCGAATTTGGAACAGATAAACATCTTAACACATATTTGGAAGTAGCCAGTTGACGTTGTTGATTTAGTGATAATATTCCAGCTTCTTGGTATATTCGTTGAGTGTTAGCATGAACTGGAACTCCTAATGCAATTTTAATAGCCCTACTGTCAATACTTTGTAATTTATTTAATAATGAATTATTTGCTGAAAAATATGCTTCCTGACCATAAATAAGCTTTGATCGAACTAGTGATATAGCTAAATGTAATAGTAGGTAGTCAAAAGCCATTTTTAAAAAATGATTTCCTCATCACAAAACTTACATAGATTTAAAGACCTTTTCATTCTGAACACAAAGGTATTTATTTTATTTATGTAGGATTAATAGTTTTTAAGAAATGGGTGCTGCAAGGTAGTAAATTTTGACGTTATTTTGGCACCGTTGTCAAATTATGAAAAATCCCAACTTTGAGCATCCATACCATCATAATGGTTAACATTAAATGACTGATTTTTTTGTGTACCTGGTCTTTGTATACCAAATTGCAACTCCAATTTTTTTTAGGATGACAACAATCATAATTTTCATTATACAGGTGTCCGAAGTGGACAAAATCTTTACTTTACGTACAAAATTATGCCCGAAATAGTAAAAATGGCATAACTTCACTTTAAATTGTCCTATCTCAATATATTTTATACCAAAGTGATCAGTTTTAATAGATCTACAAAACAAACAGACAAAGACATACAATAACAAACAAAACAAAAAAAATATTTTTTTTATGCCCAAGAATTTTTTTTATTTAACACACAATGCTGGGTAAGCAACACCAGGAAACAGTAGTGTAAACCAATCAGCAACCTGAAAAAATAAAAAGACATGATGGAATTAAAATATGCAAATGTTTACTCATCATAAATTACTTGATGCACAAACACATTCTTCTTCGTCTTCTTCTTCTTGTCCTAGACGGGCGAGTGCCGGTAACAAGAACATACCCAGCATTTGGCTGCAGCATCCTCAATAAGTTGAGGTTGGCAGCCATTCAAGAAGATATAAAACTATTAAAAGAAATATGCACTTTCATGAATGTGTGAAATCAGTGAATGAATGTATATAACCTACTAATAATAAAATTGCTATTATTATTTGTATTTACTATTATAATACAGCAAGAATCAAATCTTACATCATTTCTTGACTTGTTCCCAACTTGTCTGAGCAACTCCAACTGTAGAAGTACTATGTTGCCATGTTGGTCAAAGAAACTGGTGGTGGATCAGGAGGCCTTCCTTTTCCTCTTGCAAGAAATGTTCTCTTCAAGCCATCATAGGTTTCATCACCTGCAGACAGAGAGTGAGAGAAACATAAGTACAAAATATAACTATTGAAAAATAATAATAAAATTGGAGTTACACTTAGAATTAAGTGTAATAAACTCTTACAATTTAGGCTACACTTATTCTTTGAAAGTATGCTAAAACAAAACAAAACAATTCATAAATAAAAGCTCTAGAAACTAATAATATATGAGAACGCTGGGAATAAAAACTTTCAGAATTTGCAGTGTAGGCCTACTCTGTTTAATGTTTGTGTGATTAAAATGATACCTGTACTACAACAACAAAAAGTAAAATAATTATCTTCGGTGCAGAAACAAAATCAGCTAAGGAACAACACCATTATTTAAATAATTATCGAATGGTGACTGTCACTTGAGTGTGAGATTGCATTTTTAGCAGGCTAGCGTCTAGCGATCCACTTTACTTTTACTAAGTTCTTGAAAGCACAAGTCGATGTTTAGGCCTATGTAGTAGTACCACTATGAGTAGGCCTAATGACGATCGATGCTAACTAAAATGCGTAAATAATAATGATTATATATCTGTAATTCTAAAGTATAAATTTAAGAAACTATTTCACTTACCAACCAGTGTAACCAGATTGAATGTTGGAAGCTGAGATGCGATGTTTTCTGCCATGATGGCGCAGCCACGCCGTACGCCGTGATCGTAATAAAAATGTCCGTCAGAAACCTCTTTTCTTTCTAAAAGTGCTCGGGTCGATAAATTCGTATAGTAAAACAAACTATTGCATTAGTTTGATGAAAGATTCCTCTTTTTTTTAGTATGTCGTGGTTACCGATTGAACAAGTTAAAAGTTTCGAAAATATTGAGATAACACTTTGCACAAAGCGCATTCAAAGAAATTCTTAAAAACTTCCGGTTCATTTGGTCTCAGTGGAAAGCTAAGAAACAGAGCTTTCCATTGGTTGTCTATTTATAACAATCCAATCAGTAGGAGCCAAGCACTTTGCATTTGAAAACT
The DNA here is from genome assembly GCA_036898135.1 of Oncomelania hupensis. NCBI lineage: Eukaryota > Metazoa > Mollusca > Gastropoda > Littorinimorpha > Pomatiopsidae > Oncomelania > Oncomelania hupensis. The sequence goes on along the minus strand of JBAHVR010000407.1, from coordinate 266,353 downwards.
GTACCCTTCGACCTGCCATGCAAATCACTTTTCCGGTTTGCGTCGAAACAGACCACACGCTCCCATCTTTAAAAACTTTTATTAAATCAATAACGCTTAAAACGAACATAGATACAACAAAAAACATCAAGATAAGGGACTAATCTTTTATTTTAATTTAAAATTTATTCGTTTTGATGCATTTTAAGGATAAATCAGCATGTTATAATGCAAGCAAAATTCGGTCAAAACTTGAGAGCGGACCAATCGCTTAAGAGGCTTTTGACTACCTAGTAATAGGGATTTAGTGTTTTGACCCCATATTTGCATATTAATAATTTTCAATAAATTCAAGGTTTTTCTTGCTTTTGTTATTAAATGCTCAATATGTAACTTCCAGTTCAACTTTGGTGTTAGGTAAACTCCGAGAAATTTTACCTGCTGCTTGTAAGCAAGAACTTCACAATTTAATTTCAAAACAGGTAATAATTTAGGATTATTTCCATTATTGAAAAGCATCAAATACGTTTTATCAGTAGACAGTTCCAGACCATTATTTTTCAAAAATTTAGAAAGATTATTTAGTTCTTCTTGGAAAAGTTTCTGTACATACATTACTACTCTCTTTTTAGTATGCTTTCTGAGAGATGTATTAATCCACATAGCAATGTCATCCGCATACTGAACTACATTTGCTGATTTAGAAATAAATGTGGGAAGATCATGAATGAGGATTGAAAACAATAAAGGGGCAAGAATAGACCCATTGTGAATCATTGTGAAAGTTATTGCTAAATCTCCTGTTGGTAGACTCTTATAGACTGCTTGTTTTGAAATTATGTTTTGAAATAGTTAACGTGTTTTAAAAGTTGCATTTTCAATGTCTACTATCACCAAAATGTGTTATCCAAATGTTACAGACGTTGTGAAAGTTATTGCTAAATCTCCTGTTGGTAGACTGTTATAGACTGTTTTGAAATTATGTTTTGACATAGTTAAAGTGTTTTAATAGTTACATTTTCAATGTCTAATATCACCTAAATGTGTGAAGAGACGTTAAATTAAAGATTGATTGATTGTGTGTGCCTGAACTGGAAGATGCCACGCAGTGTCAGACTGTTGAGGCTTACGCTGACTGTTGATATGTCTATACACAGCCTATACTAGAAAAATCTCGGACAGTAATACGGTCTACTCACAGCCAAGGTGACCTATTTCAATCGTCATGAATAAAAAAGACTCACTGATGTTTCTCATAATATGGCTCCTTTGGAATAACCAGGTAGAATGGAGAGTTGCCACCTTCAAATCCAAGGCGAGGCAAAGTCATATGCTGACCTTGACCTTTGTGTCCTCGACCACATGTTTTCCCTCTGTTGAAGCTGCGGCGAGGCTTGGCCTGAAAAAAAAGTTTATTTTTTAAAAATGTTCCTTTCGTGCACCCTTATCACATGAAACAGTATGAATAATTTTCTTTGTTTAGCCAACCATGTCATCATCAGATCATCAGGCCTTGCAAAGACCATTCTGCAAGGCACAGTGCAAGGAGATAGAAGAAGAGGGAGACCGAAAAAGAGGTGGGAGGACAACATTCGAGAATGGACTGGTGTGACACTGAGCGAAGCCATCAGGGCCGCTGAGGACAGAAAAAGATGGAGTATGCTGGTTAAACGATCATCTGTGGTGCCCCTACGACCTCCGGGTTACGGGACAGGATAGGATAGGATAGCCAACCATGTGAGCATAAAGTTGGCCCATTCTGTGATCAACGCTTTTTGTTATTAATTTAAAGCCTGAATTACATGTAATGATGCATCATCTCAACTCATCTTATTACCGACATTAGAATTTCAGCGTTGACTAGTACTAGTAGTAGTACTATTGATCATCCAGGGTTGAAGGTATCATCCCAAGTTCATTAATGATCATCTCAGTTTATACCCACAAAAGGCCTTAAACGCTCATACATGTGCTGATGATTTCATGAATGCAAATAATGTACACTAATTGTCACAAAATGGTCTGATATATTTTAACTAATTTCTTACCACAAATGCGGCTTCCCTGTGAGACAGTTTTGCAATGAATGTCTGCAAATGGGGAATCTAATGCCCAGAGCCAGCACTTTTCATCAACAAGGTATTCAGGGAAAAGGGGAAGGAATAAACGGAATAACAGCTCAATACAATATTTTCCAATACACACATACATGTATGTATAAATTGTAAACAATGAATTAGGAAACAAACAGGATGTCCTCTCCTGGATAGCACAAACAACTGCTGCCTTGACAAGGTTGAACTTGAAGCCCATTTGGAAAGACAGGACCATCAATCTACACTCTGCTGCGCTCCATTGTCATCTCCATCTTCCTATACCCTTGAGAAACATGGACCCTCATAGCAGACACGAAGAATACAAAGCATGGAGATGAGGTGCTTGCAGAAGACTTCTGGGCATTTCCTATATCAAGCACATCATCAAGGACAAAATCCGCGGACCATCACATAAACAATTGGGCAACACGATTACTTGCTCACAGTGGTGAAGAACCTGTCACTCCTGTAAGGGTGAATCAGGCAGAGGCAAGATTGGTGATCCCCATGTTGCGTGTTGTATGGTGGTGGTGTGTATCTTATACTCCGGTGGTATGGCCACCTCACCAGAGATTCAGGTCTTGCAAAGACCATCCTGCAAGGAGCGGGACAAGGAGGAAGAAGAAGAGGGAGACCGAAAAAGAGATGGGAAGACAACATTCGAGAATGGACTGGCTCGACACTTAGTTTAGTTTAGTTTAGTTGAGAGGGACTTGTATTTCGCGGCTTTTTGAATGTCCCTTTTATTTTGGTCATTTTTTCTTGTCCGGTTCCATTTGCGGTTGTTGGGGGAATACTAAAGATAGTATGCTAATTAGTCATCATACTCATTAATCTAATTTTGATAATTTTTGTATGAAAATTAAATGACCTTTTCCAGAAGATTTTTAAGTGAAGCAATGAGAACTGCTGAGGACAGAAAAAGATGGAGCACGCTGGTTCAACGATCATCTGTGGTACCCCAACGACTTTCGAGATAGGATAGGATAGTAAACAAACAACATAGTCATAGAGAGCTCTGGCTCAGAGTCTGAGTCTTGCAGGTTACCACTACATGCACTATGCCTATTGACGAGTATTGTTTCGACTTAGTTACTTAGAGTGAAGAGTGCCCAATCAAAGAAGAAAATCAGACGAGAATAAATTCAATACATCGCTAAGATGAAGGTAGTGTGGAGACAATAAAGGATTCTGTATTCTGTAATCTACAGCAAGAAGAACAATGTGATGTAGATCACTTGTTGACGTGACATTGCAACAGCGGTGTAGGCTGTAGCCGTAGCCGGCGTAGGTCAAGACTTGACTTCTTGGATAACCTGTGTTTTGGGTTCAGCAAAAACAAATAATAAGCACCAATGCATTGTTTATGTTAGACTTCTAGATAACGTACCCTTTTAAGGGGCTGTACACTCTTGATATTATGAAGCGCTACTCTAGGTAATGAACGAATCAACTGCTGAGCACCCTCTCGTGTAGAGGACGCCATGATGTCTGCTAAGACTCAAGAGTTATTACCCTTGAAATACTCTCACTAAAATTTACAAACTTTCTGGAACATAAATGATTAAATATTTGCATAGCGGGTGTAAACACACTTCTTAAATTGAAAAAAGTACTTCGCCAATAAATAATTTCACACTTAATTTTCTCAAAATATTTCCGACACAATTATTTTCCTTGCGCCACTCTTTTGAAAAGTGAATCTTGCAAACATCACTTCCGGAATACTTGGAACCGAAACGAAGACACGTAGACTAAGGAAACACGCTGATGCAATTGACTTGTGCATTATGCTGTAGACAATGTTATAATTTTAATCTATCATGGTGAATGTAGCCTTTGTTCACCCCGATCTAGGCATCGGTGGTGCAGAACGGGCGGTTATAGATGCGGCTTTGGCACTGAAGTCGCGAGGTCACGAAGTGAAATTGCTAACAGCACATCACGACCCTTCCCACTGTTTTCAGGAGACTCGGAATGGGAATCTGGAGGTAACGATTTCTGTTTTGAGCTATCAAAACAGAGGTAGTGATGATTTTTTTTTATAATTTGGTTAACACTTTTGATGTCTACTTGAAAATTAAAGTTATCTTGGAGTTGGAGTTTTGTTTGCTAGTACTGTAGAAGTATAAGTGAAATTTGATTTAAGGATAGCTATGGTATGGTCTAATTGTGTGTGTTTCGGACTATGATTTTGAATGTGATTTGGACTGCTATGATCTTGAGTGTGATTTGAACTTTGCATATTTAATCTCAATGACATTTTTTTTATAACAGGTGTTGGCGGTGGGTGACTGGTTGCCACGCAGCATTTTGGGTCGGTGTCAGGCATTGTGTGCATATATACGTATGATTTATGTCGCTGTTTTCCTGGTCTTCTTCAGCAAAATCAATTTTGACTTGGTCTTCTGTGATCAGGTTTGTGTTGTCTTGTCTAATTTTTTATTGTGAATCAATGTTTTAAGCAGTATGATCATATGGGTCTGTCTACAAAGCTGAGCACCGCGAGGGGTGCTGCTTTTCTAGATAATATTTATCACAACAAGCTGCTTATTTGCCTTTCCTTTTGCTATTATCTTATTTAAAAATGATCGGAGAGATAGTATTAATAATTTCAAGACGAAAATATCTATAGAACCTTTGTATTTGCTTTGTAAATGTCTGAAAGTGGCCTAAAATTTGACCTAATTTTGTGACATGAGAATGACCGGGTTTTCTTCTAAGTGTTTACATAAATAAAGATGTCATAGAACACGTAAAATTATTATAATCTAACTCATTAGTAATAGTTTAAACATGCACAGTACTTACAAAACCAATTTGTTTTGTATTTTGTGTATTATAGCCGGAGTAAATTTGGTTGTCCAGCGTAATGCATGGTTTCCGAAACAGGCAGAATGTTTTCAAAAATTGATCTTCGTCTTAAGCGCAAGAATACATGTTTTTTTTAGAGTTGTCTTTCTTGTTGGGATGTTATGAATGAATTCCAATGTTTACAAATAACAATTTAGTCGTTATGTAAATGCTTTGATGGTCTGAAAAGCATCGGTTGACATCGTTTCCGGATTTTCGTGTGACGCTGGACAACACACAAATTTATTTTGCTTATTTCAAAGCATACCTAGTAGGACTATTTTAATGACGTAAAGTAGGCCTCATTATCGGATTGATATATACACTCGTCCCTTCTCGCGTGGTTTCATTTTACGCGGAGAATCTTTTTCATTGTGTGTGGTTTCCGAGTATCACGTAGTTGTTACATTGGACAACGCACGCAGTGTCACCAAGAAAACTGACTCTTTACAGTAAGATTCTTCATGTTTATATAATATTTTATGTTTATTTAGTTGTTAGGATAAGTTTAATTCGACTGTGGTGCCTATTTTAATGAAAATAGATCTCCGGCTAGTCTAACGTAATTAGAAGCCAAGAAACCATTATTTTTTTTGCCGTTCTTGTTCTGATGGATGATGAGATCCGTTCAAAATTTGTTAATGAATAAATAAAAATGCTCTTTGAAACAGCAGTGACAAGTAAACTTATTTAAATTTATTATTTGACTTGATTTGGATACGCTAAGTTTGATAAATATTATTTAGCCGAATATAATTTATCGTCAAGCTTAATTTGGTTTCCGTGTTACATTGGACAAAATTTTTTTACAATAAGAACCAGATTTTTTTTAATAGAGACCTGTAAGATCTCACTTTTTTTTTGTGATTATGTTATAATATTATACACAATTTGTATGTGCAGTAGCTGTTTCAGGTTGTTTCATTTTAAGTATAAAAGAACTTTTAACGATTAAAAGTTGTAGAAAATTGATTGACTTGATAATGTATCAATAGATAAACTTCTTTAATAATGTAAACATTTCTTTTTAATCTTATATCTATTTGATAGCAAATCTCTTTATAAATAAAGATTCTTTGCCAACTTTATATATATATATTGTTGGTTTTTAAGTACTATTTGGTTTCCGTGTTACATTGGACATTTCGTTGAGTGTGTACACTAAAGGTCTGACTACATGCATATAAGGTCAAAACTTATCTTCTAACCTGCATGGCATGATCACACACATACATATCTTTCAAATAAACCACAAAATGTATGTATTTGACAACTTTTATTTTTGGGCACCCATGTCACAAAAAGTGAACCAACTTTGTAGACAGAGCCATATAGATAACAAAATTATGTGTACCACATTTGTGTACCATATATCTCAAAGTCATATTAGTCATAATCTAACCTAACAATAATTGCATATCATTTAACCCTATTTTTTTATGTTGACTGTGGCCATTGCTGGATATGTAATGTGATTTACATTTTTTTGTTACGTTTCTGCTGCCATTGTGCTAATGGTTTATCAGAAAGACAAGGATATATTGCTTCAAATGTATGTGTGCTGGGTATGTTTGTGTGTGAAGATATCAGCGTGTATCTCAGTACTTCGGTGGTCAGGGAAGAAGGTGTTGTTCTATTGCCACTTCCCCGACATGTTGCTGACCTCGCGGTCCAGTTTCCTCAAGCGTATTTATCGGGCCCCCATTGACTGGCTGGAGGAACGCACCACAGGCATGGCGCACTGTCTTCTGGTCAACAGCAAGTTTACAGGTCAGTGTTTTAAAAGGGACAGATTTTAATCATGACCATCATCATCATCATTGTTGTTGCCTTCATTATTATCATCATTGCCATCATCATCATAAAATAAAAATCAAAATAATGGAGGATGTATAACGTTTTTCTGTATTTCTCTAGCCTTTGTTTGAAGGTCTCCAGGTGTTAGTGCCCTCTTTTTTCAAGCTACAGTGTGTGAGGGCAGTGTACACATTTTCTCCCTAATCTTCCCCAGGTCTGAAGAGAGCCAGGTACTCATTCACAGCTGGGTGGAAAGGGGGTGGCGGTTATACCATGTGTTTCTTCCTGTAGAAGTTTAGGCAACACAGGCTGATCATTGTTAGTTTACGCTGGAGCTGTTGTTAGGAGACTGAGCCCACAAGTGCTATGATGGTATACTTTACGCTGGAGCTGTTGTTAGGAGACTGAGCCCACAAGTGCTATGATGGTATACTTTACGCTGGAGCTGTTGTTAGGAGACTGAGCCCACAAGTGCTATGATGGTATACTTTACGCTGGAGCTGTTGTTAGGAGACTGAGCCCACAAGTGCTATGATGGTATACAAAGTTCTGCACAAAGCCAGGACTGTTTAGAATGATAAGAATGCCAGTGTACAAGAAAATATCCTGGTGTATCAACATGAGGATAATAAATGAATTTGTATTTGTGCTCGACAAAGATGATGGTGATGATTTTGCCATTAAAAACAGTCCTATCTAATTCTCTTACAGCTGGGGTCTTTCATGATACGTTCAAGTCTCTGCAGCACATCACGCCCGAAGTGCTGTACCCAATCCCTGACTTCTCAACGTTCAGCAAGCCTGTCGATGAAACGTTGTTGGACCTCATTCCTGGTGGGGCTAGTGTGGTATTTCTCTCCATCAACAGATATGAGAGAAAGAAGAATCTGCCACTGGCTATCCAGGCTTTGAGTAAGTTATTGTTTTAGTGCTTTTATTTTGAAAAATATCTGCAATTTTTTTTTACTCGATTTAATTTTTGCATTTAATTATTTTATTTGGTGCAATTTATTTATTTATTTAGTTTTTTTTGTTGTTGTTTCTTTTTCAAAACATGCGTACAATCACAATTTTGACTTATTATGATGATGAAGATGATGATGATGATGATGATGATGATTGTTTCTTTCTCCAAAAACAGTCTAGCAACTTGTGTGGTTGAGACATAGTTAAATAAAACCTTTACCTGTAGTCCTCATATCGGAAATATGTTAAATAAATTGGACACTGTCAAAAAAACACAACAAAACAACAATAGGAACTAAAAACAGCATTTAACAAGATGGCAAGCCATTGAAATGTATTTCAGACACTCAAAGCAGAGCTGAAAAATAAACCTTTTTGTCACGTCCCCCGAGCGGGTTCAGTGACGTCAGCTCATAAAGCGAGTGAAAAGAATAAACTCAAACAAAATAAACTAACACAAAATGCCAGAGTACAAACACACACTCTTTTATTCAACAATCAACAAGCAAACACAGGACAAATGGGAACTAGCCTTCCCTCAACCCCTAAACAGACCCCCGTCCCAATACTAACTAACAATTACCTCCCCTTGCAACAAACCCCAAATAGAACTAAATAACAACAGTTTCTTTACAAAGTGTATACAGAAAATCAAAATCAACGAATCAATTCAAAATGCAAGTCTTCAAATAATAAGCGATGGCGTTGAATCATGAACTATTAGCTAGACAAAGCTGTGGCACAGAAGTAATGTCTCAATGTTCTTGTTAAGTAGCTCAGAGAGCTAACAGTCTCTTTCACAAAGTGGATGATTCTTCTAACTAAATGGATATGTTTTTAGGTGCGTGTAATGTGAGTCTGTGTGTGCATGAATTAGGCATGAAAACCCCCTGGAAGCGTGTTGCCTCGGTACACAGGCAAAACCTGCAGCAGTGTAAGAAATCACCACAACACTACTGTGTCGTAGAGGCAAAGGTACATCCCAGGCTGGTTAGGACCCAGTCAGCGGCAACAACATCAACATCAGTACAGCACAACAGGCACATCAAAGGCAACAGCGTGGGAATAATGCGTAGAAATAAACACGTAGATGTAATAATCATCATCATCTCATCAGCCCACACCTGTTGACATATACATAGTCTTAACAATATGCCCACCAAACAATAAACACTATATAATATAACATAACACGCCGTCCTCCGTCCGCCATCTTGACCTGTATAGCTATGAATATCATAATAATAATATAAGATACTATACACAGATTTCAATAATGTAAATCACCCTTTGATGCTAAATAATTCGCATCTTCTTTACAAACCAATGTTTATATAAATATACATAACTATCGCAACCACACTACCATCTCACAGTCCTGATTCATTCCACCCCCCTTCATCACCACCGTCACCCCCAACAATTATAGCACATCACGATTACCTCCCTTCATCCACACTGTAAACATGCTTCCTTCATAATCATCACTTCATCCCTCTTCAGCATACTACATTCTATCGCTCTTTCCATACATACACCCTCACTCTCTCTCTCCCTCTCTATATTCCCCATCGTCGCCTTTGACCCACTTCCATAACAACAACAGCAACGACATTTTCCCCATCACATATACAATACGAAAATCATAGGAAAATCATATAAAATCAACAAAATTCACTACACATCCTAAAATACATCCCCTTCCCCACACTCATTACCACTCATACACGTACGCAGTGCTCGGAGCGCGCCACTAGAGAATTGAACGACAGGGTTTGCTTACCTTACAGGCCTCGGCTCGTGACGCCCTTTACCCCCAACACCACAACACGACACAACACTGTCACAACATTGGCACAACACAATGGATTAGTCTTTTGAGAGTCTCTTTCTCTTGCTCTTGCACGTTATTTCACTGTCCAAATAACATTTATTCTGAGGATGAGGACACCTTAGCTCTGCTACAGACACTAAGTTTTGGTGGGTGTTCAATCGAGAACCACACGCACCTTAAGTATGGAACTCTACACTCACTGGCGAATGGCAGTTACCATCTTCCTTCGAATTCTACACATCCTTATCCCGACGAGGGCATAAGACCTTGGGTGGCTATAAAACAATACACACACCCTTCCAACAGTACCCTACACTACGATGACCTCTGTCACAGGGCTGCTGTCTCGTTAGAATTCCTTCCTCACGCAATAGCATCTCAAACCACTCTGCCCTTCAAAATCTGCGCCGGCCACAAGCAAAACAGTCGAGCTCTCGTCAGTATGCACGTTCTTTATTACGCGTACCCCTATTCGAAATTGGCCGACTCCCTACCTACACGAATCGCACGGACTCTACGAAACTGCACTTTCATACGCAAAAGTAAATCGGTCACGCTATTCTATGTACAGCAGATATACAGAGAAGTGTAACTTCGTAGAAAGTGTATCTCTCCCTACCATCTGAAAACTCGTGTCGTCACACAACCCCCCCCAGTTCTTAACACCTTGAAGAACCTTAACTACGACGCGAATTTCTCACTACCCCCTATGCTACCTACTGAGCGTTTCTGCTGAGGAAATCTGCTGGAACGTTGTCCTTCCCAGAAATGTGCTCCACAGACATTGAGAAAGGTTGCAGCTGAAGTGCCCATCTCATCAGTCGGCTGTTGGTGTTCTTCACTTGCTGTAGGTACTGCAGTGGCATATGGTCAGTCTGCACTACGAAAGTACGTCCGTATAGGTATTGACTGAATTTCTGCACACCCCACACCAACGCTAGACACTCCCTCTCAATGGTCGAATAGTTTCTCTCGGGTTTCGACAGTTTCTTGCTTGCACATGCAATGGGCTGTAGCCCCTGTCCCCTGTCCTGGCTCAAAATGGCCCCTACTCCGTCCTCCGACGCATCTGTCTGTAGCACAAACGGCAGGGTGAAGTCCGGCAGACAGCACACAGGGTCAGAGCACAGCTTCTCCTTCAGTGTGCAAAATGCAGCTTCGCATGCTTCGGTCCATTGTACCGCCCCTGGCTTGCCTCCCTTGGTCAGATCGTGTAGTGGTGAAGCAATCGCTGAAAAGTTGGGTACGAACCGCCTGTAGTATCCGGCTAAACCCAAAAATGAGCGCACTTGCCGCTTGGTCGTTGGTCGTGGTGCATCTCGGATTCTCTCCATCTTTGACACCTCAGGACGAATTTCTCCCTGTCCAACCACGTGCCCAAGATACTCTACTCTTCGGAAACCCAGGTAACACTTTGATGGTTTGGCGGATAGCTGCACCTCACGCAACCTAAGGAAAAGACGTGCCAAGCATTCCAGGTGTCTCTGCTTGGTAATGGTGGCTACCAACAAGTCGTCGACGAAATTGTCGATCTCCGACATTCCCAGGGGTGCTAACAACTTCCGCATCATGCGAGAAAAGACTGCTCCCGCCGTCTTCAGCCCAAATGGCATTACGGTCCACTGAAATTGTTCCTCTGGCGTTGTAAATGCCGTCTTCGCTTTATCTCCCTTGTTCATAGGCACTTGCCAGTAACCTTTGGTCAAGTCGATCTTGGTGAGATACTTGGCCCCTGACAGTTTGGAAAACAAGTAGTCGATGTTCGGCAATGGTTCCGCGTCGAATACGACGTGCTTGTTTAACTTCCGGAAATCAACGCAGAAACGCATCGTGCCCTCCTTCTTCCTTACTAACACGATGGGCGAGCTGTATGGCGAACTGGCCCTCTCAATGACGCCCATCGCTAGCATCGCTTCCACTTCCTTCTTGATGGTCTCGTGATGCGAATGGGGAAGTGGGTACTGCCGCGTCCTCACTGGAATGTCGCTGTCCACACGTATATCGCACACGTCCAGTGTAGTGCGTAACGGCAAGTCGGTTAGGACATCCTCAAACTGCCACACCAGCTCCTGCAATTCTTCCCGTATTTCTGGGCAGTTGTCGTCCATCTTCACGTCGCGGGGTGTCTCTGATGCTGTCAAGGTGATTACGGGAATATCCCCAAACACCGGCATAGTTTCTTCCTCCTCTACCCCCTCGTCGTCTACAACGATCGTGGCCACCGTCGCTCTGGTATGAATTTCTTCAGGAGGTTGGCGTGGTATAGTTTACTTTTCCCACGCATCCTGATCCGGTAGTCGCACTCTCCCACGCGTTCGATCACCTCGTACGGTCCTCGCCATGCTAGCTGCAACTTGTTGTGTTTTCTCTGGTAACAGCAACAACACTTGATCCCCCGCGTTGAACAAACGCCGTTTCGCCTTCTTATCGAAGTGCCGCTTCTGCTTGGCTGACGCGGTTCTGAGGTTTCCTTGTGCCAACTTACATGTTTCCTCGATGCGGTTACGCAAATCCACCACATACTGGCTACTCAATTTCACCTCATCCTCTTGTATTTCCTTGGTCCAGAGGTCTCGCAATACAGCCATCGGTCCCCGCACGGTCTTTCCATATAGGAGCTCGAAGGGAGAGAACCCTGTAGACTCCTGTGCTACTTCACGGTATGCAAATAGTAGCGCTGGAATGTAGCGGTCCCACGCTGTAGGTTGTTCTGTGGCTAACTTCTTGAGCATGGACACTAGCGTCCCGTTGAATCGCTCAACCAGACCGTTGCACTGTGGATGATACGGCGTGGTGGCCTTCCCATGGATCGACAGTAGTCTGTTCATCTCCCGCATGACTTCAGACATGAATTGCGTCCCCTGATCTGTCAAAATTTCCCTAGGAACGCCCACCCTCGACCAAATCTCCCACACAGCGCTTCTGCCACCCTCTCTGCCTCTATGCCCTTGAGCGGTACAGCCTCGGGATAGCGTGTGGCATAGTCTACTACCACTAGGATGTACATGTTACCCCGATCTGACTTGGGTTTGATGGGTCCCACAATGTCTACCGCCACCCTCTGAAATGGCTCGTCCACCAGCGGAAGTTGCTGTAGTGGTACCTTCCTCACCCGTCCCCTCGGTACTACCTTCTGACATTCAGGACAACTGGCGCAATACCTCCGTACTTCGGCACACATTCCCGGCCAATAGAATGTCCCCCAGATCCGCTCCCTGGTACGTTTCCCTCCCAAATGCCCAGCCATGGGTGGATCGTGAGCCAACTGAAGGATCCCCCCCCTCAACTGTTTCGGGACTACCAGTTGCGTGACCTGGCTACCTCTCTTCGTGTGTACCCGGTACAACACCCCCTTCTTCTTGCGAAACTCAGCTGACGCTCTACCTGACGCTATCGCCCCACCACTCTGTGCCAACGTTCTCGCCTTCGCGAGCGTCTCGTCGGTCTCTTGCATCCTGATCAACTCTGGGGTGCTAACAGAGATCTGGGATGGTTCGACCACTGCTAAGGGTACCTCCCTCTTCTTCTCGGCCTTCACCTGCGCCCGAGTCTGCACTGCTGCAGCCATCGCGCATTCACCCCCAAACAAGGAAACAGGACTCTTTTCCCCGCTATCAAACGTTACCCAGTTACCCAGGATGATATCGGGCCCGTCCTCGAAAACCACCAGCTCTACTCTCCCCCTGACCAGCGCACAATCCAACTCCACCCAAGCTGTAGGTAGCAGACCCACGTTCGATCGATTCGCCAAGCAAATCTCGACAGTCCGACCCGTCAAATCAGCTGGTTTGACTAACCTGCTCGCGACTGCCCCTATCTCCGCCCCCGTATCTCTCAATACCCGAACGTCCTGCCCGTTCGCCCTACCTTGGCCCCATGGATCATAAGGTTTGATTGCACACACGCTAGCCCGAGGTGCGGTCTCCGTGGAAATAGTCCGTCCCACTGTAACCTGGCCTACTGTCTGAGGTCTGACCTTGCAGTCCCTGACCACATGCTTCTCCGACCCACATCGGTAGCAACGGCGTACCCCACTACCCCCTTCCGCCCTCCCTACCTTCTGACCCTGACTTCCCCTGTTGCTAGGCTGCTGAGGAGCCTCCGGTCGTCTGGGAAAACTGCGTCTCTGACTGGGTAGTACGGGTGCCGGTGCTGATGCTGCCCGCTTGGCATCTACCACGCGCTGCGCCAACTCTGCTGCGGCATGACTAGTCTCAGGTAGATTCTCCCTCACGTAGATCTCTAACTCGGTAGTCATAATGGAGAAAAGTTGCTCTCCAATGAAGGTGTCTAGTACCTGCCCTACGTCGGTGATGTCTTTGCCGGCGAGCGAAAACCACTTCTTCACTAACGACCCTAATCTCACTGTCACGTCCCCCGAGCGGGTTCAGTGACGTCAGCCCATAAAGCGAGTGAAAAGAATAAACTCAAACAAAATAAACTAACACAAAATGCCAGAGTACAAACACACACTCTTTTATTCAACAATCAACAAGCAAACACAGGACAAATGGGAACTAACCTTCCCTCAACCCCTAAACAGACCCCCGTCCCAATACTAACTAACAATTACCTCCCCTTGCAACAAACCCCAAATAGAACTAAATAACAACAGTTTCTTTACAAAGTGTATACAGAAAATCAAAATCAACAAATCAATTCAAAATGCAAGTCTTCAAATAACAAGCGATGGCTTTGAATCATGAACTATTAGCTAGACAAAGCTGTGGCACAGAAGTAATGTCTCAATGTTCTTGTTAAGTAGCTCAGAGAGCTAACAGTCTCTTTCACAAAGTGGATGATTCTTCTAACTAAATGGATATGTTTTTAGGTGCGTGTAATGTGAGTCTGTGTGTGCATGAATTAGGCATGAAAACCCCCTGGAAGCGTGTTGCCTCGGTACACAGGCAAAACCTGCAGCAGTGTAAGAAATCACCACAACACTACTGTGTCGTAGAGGCAAAGGTACATCCCAGGCTGGTTAGGACCCAGTCAGCGGCAACAACATCAACATCAGTACAGCACGACAGGCACATCAAAGGCAACAGCGTGGGAATAATGCGTAGAAATAAACACGTAGATGTAATAATCATCATCATCTCATCAGCCCACACCTGTTGACATATACATAGTCTTAACAATATGCCCACCAAACAATAAACACTATATAATATAACATAACACGCCGTCCTCCGTCCGCCATCTTGACCTGCATAGCTATGAATATCATAATAATAATATAAGATACTATACACAGATTTCAATAATGTAAATCACCCTTTGATGCTAAATAATTCGCATCTTCTTTACAAACCAATGTTTATATAAATATACATAATTATCGCAACCACACTACCATCTCACAGTCCTGATTCATTCCACCCCCCTTCATCACCACCGTCACCCCCAACAATTATAGCACATCACGATTACCTCCCTTCATCCACACTGTAAACATGCTTCCTTCATAATCATCACTTCATCCCTCTTCAGCATACTACATTCTATCGCTCTTTCCATACATACACCCTCACTCTCTCTCTCCCTCTCTATATTCCCCATCGTCGCCTTTGACCCACTTCCATAACAATAACAGCAACGACATTTTCCCCATCACATATACAATAAGAAAATCATAGGAAAATCAATAAAATCAACAAAATTCATTACACATCCTAAAATACATCCCCTTCCCCACACTCATTACCACTCATACACGTACGCAGTGCTCGGAGTGCGCCACTAGAGAATTGAACGACAGGGTTTGCTTACCTTACAGGCCTCGGCTCGTGACGCCCTTTACCCCCAACACCACAACACGACACAACACTGTCACAACATTGGCACAACACAATGGATTAGTCTTTTGAGAGTCTCTTTCTCTTGCTCTTGCACGTTATTTCACTGTCCAAATAACATTTATTCTGAGGATGAGGACACCTTAGCTCTGCTACAGACACTAAGTTTTGGTGGGTGTTCAATCGAGAACCACACGCACCTTAAGTATGGAACTCTACACTCACTGGCGAATGGCAGTTACCATCTTCCTTCGAATTCTACACATCCTTATCCCGACGAGGGCATAAGACCTTGGGTGGCTATAAAACAATACACACACCCTTCCAACAGTACCCTACACTACGATGACCTCTGTCACAGGGCTGCTGTCTCGTTAGAATTCCTTCCTCACGCAATAGCATCTCAAACCACTCTGCCCTTCAAAATCTGCGCCGGCCACAAGCAAAACAGTCGAGCTCTCGTCAGTATGCACGTTCTTTATTACGCGTACCCCTATTCGAAATTGGCCGACTCCCTGTCTTCTATGAATCGCACGGACTTTACGAAACTGCACTTTCATACGCAAAAGTAAATCGGTCACGCTATTCTATGTACAGCAGATATACAGAGAAGTGTAACTCGTAAAAAGTGTATCTCCCCCTACCATCTGAAAACTCGTGTCGTCACACAACCCCCCCCCAGTTCTTAACACCTTGAAGAACCTTAACTACGACGCGAATTTCTCACTACCCCCTATGCTACCTACTGAGCGTTTCTGCTGAGGAAATCTGCTGGAACGTTGTCCTTCCCAGAAATGTGCTCCCCAGACATTGAGAAAGGTTGCAGCTGAAGTGCCCATCTCATCAGTCGGCTGTTGGTGTTCTTCACTTGCTGTAGGTACTGCAGTGGCATATGATCAGTCTGCACTACGAAAGTACGTCCGTACAGATATTGACTGAATTTCTGCACACCCCACACCAACGCTAGACACTCCCTCTCAATGGTCGAATAGTTCCTCTCGGGTTTCGACAGTTTCTTGCTTGCACACGCAATAGGCTGTAATCCCTGTCCCCTGTCCTGGCTCAAAATGGCCCCTACTCCATCCTCCGACGCATCTGTCTGTAGCACAAACGGTAGGGTGAAGTCCGGCAGACAGCACACAGGGTCAGAGCACAGCTTCTCCTTCAGTGTGCAAAATGCAGCTTCGCATGCTTCGGTCCATTGTACCGCCCCTGGCTTGCCTCCCTTGGTCAGATCGTGTAGTGGTGAAGCAATCGCTGAAAAGTTAGGTACGAACCGCCTGTAGTATCCGGCTAAACCCAAAAATGAGCGCACTTGCCGCTTGGTCGTTGGTCGTGGTGCATCTCGGATTCTCTCCATCTTTGACACCTCAGGACGAATTTCTCCCTGTCCAACCACGTGCCCAAGATACTCTACTCTTCGGAAACCCAGGTAACACTTTGATGGTTTGGCGGATAGCTGCACCTCACGCAACCTAAGGAAAAGACGTGCCAAGCATTCCAGGTGTCTCTGCTTGGTAATGGTGGCTACCAACAAGTCGTCAACAAAATTGTCGATCTCCGACATTCCCAGGGGTGCTAATAACTTCCGCATCATGCGAGAAAAGACTGCTCCCGCCGTCTTCAGCCCAAATGGCATTACGGTCCACTGAAATTGTCCCTCTGGCGTTGTAAATGCCGTCTTCGCTTTATCTCCCTTGTTCATAGGCACTTGCCAGTAACCTTTGGTCAAGTCGATCTTGGTGAGATACTTGGCCCCTGACAGTTTGGAAAACAAGTAGTCGATGTTCGGCAATGGTTCCGCATCGAATACGACGTGCTTGTTTAACTTCCGGAAATCAACGCAGAAACGCATCGTGCCCTCCTTCTTCTTTACTAATACGATGGGCGAGCTGTATGGCGAACTGGCCCTCTCAATGACGCCCATCGCTAGCATCGCTTCCACTTCCTTCTTGATGGTCTCGTGATGCGAATGGGGAAGTGGGTACTGCCGCGTCCTCACTGGAATGTCGCTGTCCACACGTATTTCGCACACGTCCAGTGTAGTGCGTAATGGCAAGTCGGTTAGGACATCCTCAAACTGCCACACCAGCTCCTGCAATTCTTCCCGTATTTCTGGGCAGTTGTCGTCCATCTTCACGTCGCGGGGTGTCTCTGATGCTGTCAAGGTGATTACGGGAATATCCCCAAACACCGGCATAGTTTCTCCTCCTCTACCCCCTCGTCGTCTACGACGATCGTGGCCACCGTCGCTCTGGTATGGAATTTCTTCAGGAGATTGGCGTGGTATAGTTTACTTTTCCCACGCATCCTGATCCGGTAGTCGCACTCTCCCACACGTTCGATCACCTCGTACGGTCCTCGCCATGCTAGCTGCAACTTGTTGTGTTTCTCTGGTAACAGCAGCAACACTTGATCCCCCGCGTTGAACAAACGCCGTTTCGCCTTCTTATCGAAGTGCCGCTTCTGCTTGGCTGACGCGGTTCTGAGGTTTCCTTGTGCCAACTTACACGTTTCCTCGATGCGGTTACGCAAATCCACCACGTACTGGCTACTCAATTTCACCTCTTCCTCTTGTATTCTCTTTGGTCCAGAGGTCTCGCAATACAGCCATCGGTCCCCGCACGGTCTTTCCATATAGGAGCTCGAAGGGAGAGAACCCTGTAGACTCCTGTGCTACTTCACGGTATGCAAATAGTAGCGCTGGAATGTAGCGGTCCCACGCTGTAGGTTGTTCTGTGGCTAACTTCTTGAGCATGGACACTAGTGTCCCGTTGAATCGCTCAACCAGACCGTTGCACTGTGGATGATACGGCGTGGTGGCTTTCCCATGGATCGACAGTAGTCTGTTCATCTCCCGCATGACTTCAGACATGAATTGCGTCCCCTGATCTGTCAAAATTTCCCTAGGAACGCCCACCCTCGACCAAATCTCCCACAGCGCTTCTGCCACCCTCTCTGCCTCTATGCCCTTGAGCGGTACAGCCTCGGGATAGCGTGTGGCATAGTCTACTACCACTAGGATGTACATGTTACCCCGATCTGACTTGGGTTTGATGGGTCCCACAATGTCTACCGCCACCCTCTGAAATGGCTCGTCCACCAGCGGAAGTTGCTGTAGTGGTACCTTCCTCACCCGTCCCCTCGGTACTACCTTCTGACACTCTGGACAACTGGCGCAATACCTCCGTACTTCGGCACACATTCCCGGCCAATAGAATGTTCCCCAGATCCGCTCCCTGGTACGTTTCCCTCCCAAATGCCCAGCCATGGGTGGATCGTGAGCCAACTGAAGGATCCCCCCCCTCAACTGTTTCGGGACTA
The DNA here is from genome assembly GCA_036898135.1 of Oncomelania hupensis. NCBI lineage: Eukaryota > Metazoa > Mollusca > Gastropoda > Littorinimorpha > Pomatiopsidae > Oncomelania > Oncomelania hupensis. The sequence continues at coordinate 247,706 of JBAHVR010000407.1, read as the reverse complement.
CCAGTTGCGTGACCTGGCTACCTCTCTTCGTGTGTACCCGGTACAACACCCCCTTCTTCTTGCGAAACTCAGCTGACGCCCTACCTGACGCTATCGCCCCACCGCTCTGTGCCAACGTTCTCGCCTTCGCGAGCGTCTCGTCGGTCTCTTGCATCCTGATCAACTCTGGGGTGCTAACAGAGATCTGGGATGGTTCGACCACTGCTAAGGGTACCTCCCTCTTCTTCTCGGCCTTCACCTGCGCCCGAGTCTGCACTGCTGCAGCCATTGCGCACTCACCTCCGAACAAGGAAACAGGACTCTTTTCCCCGCTATCAAACGTTACCCAGTTACCCAGGATGATATCGGGCCCGTCCTCGAAAACCACCAACTCTACTCTCCCCCTGACCAGCGCACAATCCAACTCCACCCAAGCTGTAGGTAGCAGACCCACGTTCGATCGATTCGCCAAGCAAATCTCGACAGTCCGACCCGTCAAATCAGCTGGTTTGACTAACCTGCTCGCGACTGCCCCTATCTCCGCCCCCGTATCTCTCAATACTCGAACGTCCTGCCCGTTCGCCCTACCTTGGCCCCATGGATCATAAGGTTTGATTGCACACACGCTAGCCCGAGGTGCGGTCTCCGTGGAAATAGTCCGTCCCACTGTAACCTGGCCTACTGTCTGAGGTTTGACCTTGCAGTCCCTGACCACATGCTTCTCCGACCCACATCGGTAGCAACGGCGTACCCCACTACCCCCTTCCGTCCTCCCTACCTTCTGACCCTGTCCTCCCCGGTTGCTAGGTTGCTGAGGAGTCTCCGGTCGTCTGGGAAAACTGCGTCTCTGACTGGGTAGTACGGGTGCCGGTGCTGATGCTGCCCGCTTGGCATCTACCACACGCTGCGCCAACTCTGCTGCGGCATGGCTAGTCTCAGGTAAATTCTCCCTCACGTAGATCTCTAGCTCGGTAGTCATGATGGAGAAAAGTTGCTCACCAATGAAAGTGTCTAGTACCTGCCCTACGTCGGTGATGTCTTTGCCGGCGAGCGAAAACCACTTCTTCACTAACGACCCTAGCCTTACTACTAGCTGAGGAAACGTCTCTGCAGCTTCCTTCTTGGCCTCTCGAAACTGCCTACGATAGTAGTCGGCGTCCTTCCTGAAGCGTTTCAACAGCGCATTCCTCACAATGTCGAAATCCTGGGCTTGCTCAGGCGTTAGACGAAGGTACGTATCTCGGGCTTCCCCTTGTAACAAAGGCGCTAGCCTAACCGCCCATACCTCCCTCCTCCAACCCTGAATCTCTGCCACCCGTTCGAACATCTGGAGGTAGGCCTCCACGTCCTCCCTCTCCTCCAAGGGTTTCAACTTGACTGAGTACGCTGCCCCTCTATCTCTAGCCCTATTCTCCCTCTGATCAGCTCGGTCTTCATCTCTGGCTCTACGTTCCTCCTCTAGCCTCATCTCAAACATCCTCCTTTCCTCTTCCTTAGCCTCTCTTTCTTCCCTCTTCCCATCTTCTATCCTCTGTTCCAACCGACGTTGGTCTGCCTCCCTCTGACGCTGTTCTGCTTGTCTAGCTTCTCTTTCCGCGTCCAGTCTGGACTCTAATCTAGCCTCCAACCGCCGACGATCTTCTTCTCTTTCTCTCCGTTCTTCCTCCCTCCTCATCTCACTGACCACATAGTGCGCTAGCGCTCCGTCTCGGAAACCCAGACTTTCCCCAATCTGTCTAAATCTCTCACTATCACCGAGCGCGACCTCGACTTTGCTCTGTGCACCGGGCGATTTGGCATACATCTTAGGCATAGTGGTCTGAGTACTCACTGCGTAAGGTTCCTCCAACAACCCTGTCACAGAGCCGTCATCACGGAAGTCCTGCTCCTCCTGCTCGGCCTCCTCCTTACGAGTCCTAGCGTCGCGGCGCATCGCGGCTCGAGCCTCCCGCGTAGCCATGTCGGAAAAGAAGGGAAGAACAGATGTTAGTATACACAAAACAAATAACACCTAACTGATACAAACACCTAACAGAATGAATACGCAACACAACAGTCACAGGAGCCGAGGAATCGTTCACCGTCGTACCCCTGAAGGCGAGCAAGTGAACCCTGCAATCCAACTCCCCGTTAATGCTGCACTCCGAGTGTGTTCCCTAGTGCAATACACCCACACTCCCGCCAACCGCCCGCTGCGTACCCTTCCACACAACAACTCAAACACACAACATACACCTCTGGCAATACCCTAACAAAATAAATGAGTTTATCCCACTTCTGACACCAAAAATGTCACGTCCCCCGAGCGGGTTCAGTGACGTCAGCCCATAAAGCGAGTGAAAAGAATAAACTCAAACAAAATAAACTAACACAAAATGCCAGAGTACAAACACACACTCTTTTATTCAACAATCAACAAGCAAACACAGGACAAATGGGAACTAACCTTCCCTCAACCCCTAAACAGACCCCCGTCCCAATACTAACTAACAATTACCTCCCCTTGCAACAAACCCCAAATAGAACTAAATAACAACAGTTTCTTTACAAAGTGTATACAGAAAATCAAAATCAACAAATCAATTCAAAATGCAAGTCTTCAAATAATAAGCGATGGCGTTGAATCATGAACTATTAGCTAGACAAAGCTGTGGCACAGAAGTAATGTCTCAATGTTCTTGTTAAGTAGCTCAGAGAGCTAACAGTCTCTTTCACAAAGTGGATGATTCTTCTAACTAAATGGATATGTTTTTAGGTGCGTGTAATGTGAGTCTGTGTGTGCATGAATTAGGCATGAAAACCCCCTGGAAGCGTGTTGCCTCGGTACACAGGCAAAACCTGCAGCAGTGTAAGAAATCACCACAACACTACTGTGTCGTAGAGGCAAAGGTACATCCCAGGCTGGTTAGGACCCAGTCAGCGGCAACAACATCAACATCAGTACAGCACAACAGGCACATCAAAGGCAACAGCGTGGGAATAATGCGTAGAAATAAACACGTAGATGTAATAATCATCATCATCTCATCAGCCCACACCTGTTGACATATACATAGTCTTAACAATATGCCCACCAAACAATAAACACTATATAATATAACATAACACGCCGTCCTCCGTCCGCCATCTTGACCTGCATAGCTATGAATATCATAATAATAATATAAGATACTATACACAGATTTCAATAATGTAAATCACCCTTTGATGCTAAATAATTCGCATCTTCTTTACAAACCAATGTTTATATAAATATACATAATTATCGCAACCACACTACCATCTCACAGTCCTGATTCATTCCACCCCCCTTCATCACCACCGTCACCCCCAACAATTATAGCACATCACGATTACCTCCCTTCATCCACACTGTAAACATGCTTCCTTCATAATCATCACTTCATCCTCTTCAGCATACTACATTCTATCGCTCTTTCCATACATACACCCTCACTCTCTCTCTCCCTCTCTATATTCCCCATCGTCGCCTTTGACCCACTTCCATAACAACAACAGCAACGACATTTTCCCCATCACATATACAATAAGAAAATCATAGGAAAATCAATAAAATCAACAAAATTCATTACACATCCTAAAATACATCCCCTTCCCCACACTCATTACCACTCATACACGTACGCAGTGCTCGGAGCGCGCCACTAGAGAATTGAACGACAGGGTTTGCTTACCTTACAGGCCTCGGCTCGTGACGCCCTTTACCCCCAACACCACAACACGACACAACACTGTCACAACATTGGCACAACACAATGGATTAGTCTTTTGAGAGTCTCTTTCTCTTGCTCTTGCACGTTATTTCACTGTCCAAATAACATTTATTCTGAGGATGAGGACACCTTAGCTCTGCTACAGACACTAAGTTTTGGTGGGTGTTCAATCGAGAACCACACGCACCTTAAGTATGGAACTCTACACTCACTGGCGAATGGCAGTTACCATCTTCCTTCGAATTCTACACATCCTTATCCCGACGAGGGCATAAGACCTTGGGTGGCTATAAAACAATACACACACCCTTCCAACAGTACCCTACACTACGATGACCTCTGTCACAGGGCTGCTGTCTCGTTAGAATTCCTTCCTCACGCAATAGCATCTCAAACCACTCTGCCCTTCAAAATCTGCGCCGGCCACAAGCAAAACAGTCGAGCTCTCGTCAGTATGCACGTTCTTTATTACGCGTACCCCTATTCGAAATTGGCCGACTCCCTGTCTTCTATGAATCGCACGGACTTTACGAAACTGCACTTTCATACGCAAAAGTAAATCGGTCACGCTATTCTATGTACAGCAGATATACAGAGAAGTGTAACTCGTAAAAAGTGTATCTCCCCCTACCATCTGAAAACTCGTGTCGTCACACTCACTACTAACTGAGGAAACGTTTCTGCAGCTTCCTTCTTGGCCTCTCGAAACTGCCTACGATAGTAGTCGGCGTCCTTCCTGAAGCGTTTCAACAGCGCGTTCCTCACAATGTCGAAATCCTGGGCTTGCTCAGGCGTTAGACGAAGGTACGTATCCCGGGCTTCCCCTTGTAACAAAGGCGCTAGCCTAACCGCCCATACCTCCCTCTTCCAACCCTGAATCTCTGCCACCCGTTCGAACATCTGGAGGTAGGCCTCCACATCCTCCCTCTCCTCCAAGGGTTTCAACTTGACTGAGTATGCTGCCCCTCTATCTCTAGCCCTATTCTCCCTCTCTCTCTGAGCTGCTCTGTCGTCATCTCTGGTTCTCCGCTCCTCCTCTAGCTTCATTTCTAGCACTCTTCTTTCTGCCTCTCTAGCTACCCGTTCCGTCTCTAGCCTAAGCTCCAAAAGCCTCCTCTCATCTGCCCTCGCTTCCCTCTCCTCCCTCTTTTCTTCCTCCCTCTCCCTCCGCTCTTCTTCCCGTCTCTCTTCCTCCCGTTCCCTTCTCAACTCACTAACTACATAGTGTGCCAACGCTCCATCTCGGAAACCCAGGCTTTCCCCAACCTGCCTAAGCCTCTCACTATCGCTGAGCGCGACCTCGACTTTGCTATGTGAACCGGGCGATTTGGCATACATCTTAGGCACAGTGGTCTGAGTACTCACTGCGTAAGGTTCCTCCAACAACCCTGTCACTGAGCCGTCATCATCGAAGTCCTGCTCCTCCTGCTCGGCCTCCTCCTTACGAGTCCTAGCGTCGCGGCGCATCGCGGCTCGAGCATCCCGCGTAGCCATGTCGGAAAAGAAGGGAAGAACAGATGTTAGTATACACAAAACAAATAACACCTAACTGATACAAACACCTAACAGAATGAATACGCAACACAACAGTCACAGGAGCCGAGGAATCGTTCACCGTCGTACCCCTGAAGGCGAGCAAGTGAACCCTGCAATCCAATTCCCCGTTAATGCTGCACTCCGAGTGTGTTCCCTAGTGCAATACACCCACACTCCCGCCAACCGCCCGCTGCGTACCCTTTCACACAACAACTCAAACACACAACATACACCTCTGGCAATACCCTAACAAAATAAATGAGTTTATCCCACTTCTGACACCAAAAATGTCACGTCCCCCGAGCGGGTTCAGTGACGTCAGCTCATAAAGCGAGTGAAAAGAATAAACTCAAACAAAATAAACTAACACAAAATGCCAGAGTACAAACACACACTCTTTTATTCAACAATCAACAAGCAAACACAGGACAAATGGGAACTAGCCTTCCCTCAACCCCTAAACAGACCCCCGTCCCAATACTAACTAACAATTACCTCCCCTTGCAACAAACCCCAAATAGAACTAAATAACAACAGTTTCTTTACAAAGTGTATACAGAAAATCAAAATCAACAAATCAATTCAAAATGCAAGTCTTCAAATAATAAGCGATGGCGTTGAATCATGAACTATTAGCTAGACAAAGCTGTGGCACAGAAGTAATGTCTCAATGTTCTTGTTAAGTAGCTCAGAGAGCTAACAGTCTCTTTCACAAAGTGGATGATTCTTCTAACTAAATGGATATGTTTTTAGGTGCGTGTAATGTGAGTCTGTGTGTGCATGAATTAGGCATGAAAACCCCCTGGAAGCGTGTTGCCTCGGTACACAGGCAAAACCTGCAGCAGTGTAAGAAATCACCACAACACTACTGTGTCGTAGAGGCAAAGGTACATCCCAGGCTGGTTAGGACCCAGTCAGCGGCAACAACATCAACATCAGTACAGCACAACAGGCACATCAAAGGCAACAGCGTGGGAATAATGCGTAGAAATAAACACGTAGATGTAATAATCATCATCATCTCATCAGCCCACACCTGTTGACATATACATAGTCTTAACAATATGCCCACCAAACAATAAACACTATATAATATAACATAACACGCCGTCCTCCGTCCGCCATCTTGACCTGCATAGCTATGAATATCATAATAATAATATAAGATACTATACACAGATTTCAATAATGTAAATCACCCTTTGATGCTAAATAATTCGCATCTTCTTTACAAACCAATGTTTATATAAATATACATAATTATCGCAACCACACTACCATCTCACAGTCCTGATTCATTCCACCCCCCTTCATCACCACCGTCACCCCCAACAATTATAGCACATCACGATTACCTCCCTTCATCCACACTGTAAACATGCTTCCTTCATAATCATCACTTCATCCTTCTTCAGCATACTACATTCTATCGCTCTTTCCATACATACACCCTCACTCTCTCTCTCCCTCTCTATATTCCCCATCGTCGCCTTTGACCCACTTCCATAACAACAACAGCAACGACATTTTCCCCATCACATATACAATACGAAAATCATAGGAAAATCATATAAAATCAACAAAATTCACTACACATCCTAAAATACATCCCCTTCCCCACACTCATTACCACTCATACACGTACGCAGTGCTCGGAGCGCGCCACTAGAGAATTGAACGACAGGGTTTGCTTACCTTACAGGCCTCGGCTCGTGACGCCCTTTACCCCCAACACCACAACACGACACAACACTGTCACAACATTGGCACAACACAATGGATTAGTCTTTTGAGAGTCTCTTTCTCTTGCTCTTGCACGTTATTTCACTGTCCAAATAACATTTATTCTGAGGATGAGGACACCTTAGCTCTGCTACAGACACTAAGTTTTGGTGGGTGTTCAATCGAGAACCACACGCACCTTAAGTATGGAACTCTACACTCACTGGCGAATGGCAGTTACCATCTTCCTTCGAATTCTACACATCCTTATCCCGACGAGGGCATAAGACCTTGGGTGGCTATAAAACAATACACACACCCTTCCAACAGTACCCTACACTACGATGACCTCTGTCACAGGGCTGCTGTCTCGTTAGAATTCCTTCCTCACGCAATAGCATCTCAAACCACTCTGCCCTTCAAAATCTGCGCCGGCCACAAGCAAAACAGTCGAGCTCTCGTCAGTATGCACGTTCTTTATTACGCGTACCCCTATTCGAAATTGGCCGACTCCCTACCTACACGAATCGCACGGACTCTACGAAACTGCACTTTCATACGCAAAAGTAAATCGGTCACGCTATTCTATGTACAGCAGATATACAGAGAAGTGTAACTTCGTAGAAAGTGTATCTCTCCCTACCATCTGAAAACTCGTGTCGTCACACTTTTCAAAAGTAGAATTTTTGTTGGTGGTGTTGTGAGTGGGCTTTATCCTAAGGAAGCCAAAGGAAAACTTGGATTGACAGGCCATAGTAGCCCAGCATCTGAACTATCTGCAAGCAAAGAATTATCATAATGGGATCAGCCAAATTTTAGATACAGTGCAAACTGTGTGTTAGAAAATCAACAAAATGACCTTGACCTTTGAGAAAGTACAAATAAGAATGATGTAGCATGTTTAACAGGGGGTAAAGTATCTGCCAAGTCAAAATGAGCAATTTCTATCCAGTTATTGTTGATATAAGCCAAAAGTGTGTTTTGAACAAAACATGAAATTGTGACCGACAGACTGACCGACAACTGGTCTGCTACTGAAGAGTGGCCCATCAATTGAACTACCTATAGAGCTACTGAAGAGTGGCCTATCAATTGAACTACCTATAGAGCTACTGAAGAGTGGCCCATCAATTGAACTACCTATAGAGCTACTGAAGAGTGGCCCATCAATTGATCTACCTATAGAGCTACTGAAGAGTGGCCCATCAATTGATCTACCTATAGAGCTACTGAAGATTGGCCCATCAATTGATCTACCTATAGAGCTACTGAAGAGTGGCCCATCAATTGATCTACCTATAGAGCTACTGAAGAGTGGCCCATCAATTGAACTACCTATAGAGCTACTGAAGAGTGGCCCATCAATTGAACTACCTGTCGCAGAGCGAGAGTTTAAGATAGTCTCAGATAGTGGGTGTTCAGAGGGTTAAAGTTTAAATGTCTAAAATTGTCTGGATGTGAGACTGGTAGTTTGGATGAGAACCGGTGGGGCAAGCAAGCGGCGCACGTGGGTCATGCAAACTGGTGAGTGAACTGTGTCGAATTGCGCATAGATAGCCAGGGTAAAGTTATAACCGGGTGTTTGGGCTGTGAGTAAGGAGAGGTTCTGAAGCAAGAGAAACTAACATTCTAAGTTTTCTTGACTTTTGCGAAGCAGAGCTGGTGTATGGTGTTTTATACCAGTGTGTGTTCAACTAGTCGGCGCGTCTGTGGTAGCGGCCGGTTTAGGCCTAGCAGTGTGATAGACAGTTGAGTGTGACGGTGAGCTAGGAGGATAGCTTTAACACTAGATGGTGGGAAGTGACATTTCTGGACTATCGGTACATGTTGGTGGAATTCTTAACACTAGATTGTGGAAGTGACGTTTCTGGACTATCGGTACATGTTGGTGGAATTCTTAACACTAGATGGTGGAAGTGACATTTCTGGACTATCGGTACATGTGGGTGGAATTCTCTGGCTGCTGTGGTAATAGTGGTGGGAACCCTTCGATGGTGCACTCGGGGGTTGGCTGTTTCGCAACGTCACGGTGGAGTGGCGCAGTTGGTTGTCTCCATTCATAAGCCGGATGGGCTTATTCTTTTTCCTTGACGGATGCACTGGAGTGGTTTCCCTTTGTGGCGTCGACATCATCATCATCATCATCATCATCGTTGGACTGAGCCTGAGAGCGCGTCTGTCTTTGGCTCGACTTGCCTGGGCTCTAGCATCAGGACCGCACCACTGACTGCCTGCAGGAGCGACCCTTGCAGCTGCACGAACGTTCTTCTCTCCGTGTGTGGGACTACGTTGCGTGGAATCGTCAACTGCAAGTCTTTCAGGGGACTATGTTGCTTGGAATCGTCAACTGCAAGACTTTCAGGCCAGTCATTCCCCATCTACCTACTATCCCCCTTCATCCTCCTCCTCTCTATAATAGTTTTTTTTAATAGTTTTTTTCACAGTGTTAATTTCAGGATTTCATTGTTTGCCGCTGTTGTGTGTGTAGGTGTGAGAGTATTAAAACGTGATTGAATGTAACATCATCTTTGCGTGTTTCCTTGTTCGTCCCTGTTTGTCAATTTCTGTACTCGTCTCAGCAACTGTGGGTAGTCCTACGCCTGGCATTTGATTGTGTGAACGACTGTTTATATTTGGAAGACTGTGCGAGTGTTTGTGGCCAGGCGTACTGCGACACTACCTATAGACCAACATCTCTACAAAATCCTTTAGCCATTTCTGAGATACTGAGCAAAATGTTAGCAACGTATAGACTCCAGTGACCGTGACCTTTGTAGTAGAGCAACTATGATGGCAAGGCAGGCAGGCCACTATGAAGTTGGGTCAAATTCCTTTTAGTGGTTCTTGAGATATAGCATGCTACAGACCAGCTGACTGATAGACAGACTGACATTGAGATATAGCTTGCTACGGACCAGCTGACTGATAGACAGACTGACATTGAGATATAGCTTGCTACGGACCAGCTGACTGATAGACAGACATTGAGATATAGCTTGCTACGGACCAGCTGACTGATAGACAGACATTGAGATATAGCTTGCTACGGACCAGCTGACTGATAGACAGACATTGAGATATAGCTTGCTACGGACCAGCTGACTGATAGACAGACATTGAGATATAGCTTGATACGGACCAGCTGACTGATAGACAGACTGACATTTGGCTGCTTCTGATATTCCCCTGACTATTTCAAAATATTTTCAGATAAGTCTTAAAATTCAAAAAACGAAGCATCTTATATTTTGTACTTCCCTACATTTACACAAAACAATTTTACAGATAGGGCTGTAATGCTTTCCAAACAAAATGTAATAGTTTTCACTTTTGGTTTGCGACAATAAAATGCCAATGGTGATAACCTCAGGGAGCGTGATCGTGGATGTAGATTGTGTTTACACTTGACCATAGCCTAGGGAGTGTGATTGTTGATGTAGATTGTGTTTACACTTGACCACAGGGAGTGTGATCGTTGATGTAGATTGTGTTTACACTTGACCACAGGGAGTGTGATTGTTGATGTAGTTTGTATTTTCACTTGACTACAGGGAGTGTGATCATTGATGTAGAGATTGTGTTTACACTTGACCAAAGAGAGCATGATCGTTGAAGTAGATTGTGTTTGCATTTGACCACAGGGAGTGTGATCATTGATGGAGATTGTGTTTACACTTGACGAAAGAGAGTGTGATCGTTGATGTAGATTGTGTTTGCACTTGACCACAGGTGGTTATGGCTGTTGTGTTGCAGGCATCCTGTGCCGTGAGATGCCAGACGTACACCTCATCATGGCAGGGGGTTACGACGATCGGGTACAGGAGAACGTGGAGCATTATGAAGAGCTGAAAATTCTACGTCACAACCTGGGTCTCGACACTCAAGTGTCCTTCCTTCGTTCTTTCAGCGATGCTCAAAAACTATCACTGCTGAATGCCTGCACATGCTTGATTTACACACCGGACATGGAGCATTTTGGCATTGTGCCCGTGGAAGCCATGTACATGGAAAAGCCTGTTATCGCTGTGGCCAGCGGTGGGCCTCTGGAAACCATCGACCATGGCACAACAGGATTTTTGTGTTCGCCGGAGCCCAAAGAATTCGCTGCAGCCATGAAAAAGTTTGCAGAGGACAGAGATCTGGCCAAGAAGATGGGACAGGCGGGCAAGCACAGGGTGCTGAACATGTTTTCTTTCCACAACTTCACTGACAAGTTGGACTCCATAGTAACCAGGCTGGTGGGTGACTGCGCTAGTAGTTGAGACCTCACTGCACGTTTTTGTTAACAATTTCAGTTCAGTTCTATTCAACAAATGTTTATTACCATCAAAGGAATTATGTACAGCTATTTGTGTCACATTTTAATAGATAAACACATGCACAAATAATAGTTCATACAAAATGCCATCAAAAAATATTATTTTAGAAATTGATTGATTTCTTTTTACCCATACACACCTCATACACCCTTATCCCACATGTAGGTCATACAAAAACATTTTTTAAAAACTACACTATTAAGACATTTATTAAAATACAATATCAGGAGTATAGTAGGTATTAAAACAATACAAGTACTAAAATATCTCAGTTCACAGCCAAGGGAAACAGTTCAGTATAAAACGCTCACCAGCACAAGGGAGGCAAACGTCCGAATAGTCATCAAGCACGCAGCACACATCGTCGTATGCTCCATGTGAAGTAAATGAGATCATTCAGTTGGACATTTTAAAGCAGCAATGTAATTAAAAAGGCTGCAGCAAGACAAGGTATTAATCATACAATTTGGTTGATTGTTCACTTGGCTCTTTAGTAAGTGAATTTTGATGAATGAATACAAAAACTCTTGTACTAGTTTTCAAAGGAAAATCATGAGCATTGCGGCTGAGAAAATTCAAACAAAATAAGTCATGCTTTAGAAATGTAATGACAAAGGAATTAATAGTTGCTGTATGATCATGCTGTATTTTTATCATCACATGGCTGTAGTTACTACTAGGTAATTATAAAATGTGGCTGTTATTTCATCACAACCATACTTATGTTCATGCTATATAAACTTTATACTGAAATTGTGATGCTGTTTGTGTGATTGATATGGTAGATTAACACTTCAGCTTACTGTTTAATTGTTGGAAGTATAATAATGTAATTAATGTTAAATGTTCTGTATGAGTGCTTGTGAATGCTTTTGTGTTTTTGCCTCTTTCATTTGTTCAGACAAGGACCCATAGTGATTGTGCTGAATATGTCACGTGGAGAGTTTTTGTGTAGTGACTCACCTATGTCTCGTTCCAAGAACAAGTTAAGTATAGGTCAAAAGTAGTATTGGAAGATAAAGGAAACTCGAAACAACGAAGTAAAATTTCCCTTTTGTTATTATTTACACCACTAGACCTCGATCCACAAAATCTGCCGAAATGTTTTCAATTAATCTGTACAACAACCCCCGAAATATTTGAAATATTCTTAAAATTACAGTCTTGTTTGGTACCCCCTAAATCCTTTAGGGTTCAATCAGATCGATTTTGTTCATCATCTGGTGGGGACATCGGAAATACTGCTGGCTCCAGCAATGTTTATTGTTTTAACTTAGCTGAGCTGCGCGGTGGATTAGTTGCCCCTGCAGAAGATGATGGAGGAGATGGGCTGGTAGTTGTATGGTTGGCGGTGTTGGCAGCGGATAGATGGTCGGTTGGTTGATTGGATGGTGTGGTGTGGTGTGGTTTGGTGTGGTTGGTTGGATGTCTGTATGGTCCTCCCCTTCCACGGCTATGGATCCGGGAAATCTCCCCAGGCAAGGGATCCGGAAAAAAAAAATCTGCAACATGCTGAAAGACCATACAGCATCCCGACTCCCATAACCTTATCTAACCAGGCAAAGTTTACACCATCAGAGGAAAATACAGTGCGTCGTTTATTATGGGTAATAAACGACCCTGCGTCCAGCACTGCTGTCTCATCCTGCAAGGAATTTTGGGGTTAAACAAACACTTGTCTGCATTAATAGTGATAAAAAAAAATAAAAAATTCTCACCTCAAAAGATTATGTTGTATTATAAAAGAGTATCCAAATGAACGCATGTGACACTGATAGTCCAGGCCTACTATATTTCCAAAAGTCTAGACCTGCTTTATTCTATTTTATTCTATTCTGACACAACTGTCACTTGCCACTGACATGACCCTGCAATAATGTCCACAGGTTCACAAAACACTTTGCTTTGATAACTGAAAACTGCACACGCTGTTAACCTATTTCTGCCACAGAAATAATATATTATTATCACTTTCAACAGCGCTACGTTATTTATGCATAAATAACAAACTTATAAATGGCAGTTTTCAAAGACATAGATCATTCGCTAACCTAGCGAAAACCACAAACGTATTACAACGTGCTTCTACTCTAGTAGACGGCAAAGAAGTGACGATTCTTATTGCGCTTGCAAAACCTATCGCTCACCTTTCTTCAAAACTTGCACTCTGCACGGATTGCACGGATATTACTAATATCTGAAAGTAGCCATGCTAGGCCATACTCTACAGTTACTATCCTAGCAGAATTATTCATTAGTGCAACTCAAAGCAAACAAACACGTGTTTATTATATCAAGTAATTTATTCCCCCAGACTTTTTACATTATATATTACATTGTCATTTTACATGTGACAGAATATATAGACTTCAGGATGTGTGCTGTGCATGCAGGAGTGTGTATGTGTGCTTCTGTATGTTTGTGTGTGTGCTTCTGTGTGTGTACTTCTGTATGTTTGTGTGTGTGTGTGTGTAATCTTCTGTATGTGAGTGTGTATTCTGTGCGCTTCTCTGTGAGTGTGTATCATGTATGCTTCTGTGTGTGTATCCTGAACGCTTCTCGGTGAGTATCTTGTGCACTTCTCTGTGTGTGTATATCATGTATGCTTCTGTGTGTGTATCCTGTACGCTTCTCGGTATCTTGTGCACCTCTCTGTGTGTGTGTATCATGTGTCCTTCTCTGTGAATGTGTGTGCTTTGTGTGTGTGTATTCTGTGAGCTTCTCTGTAAGTGTGTGGGTTCTCACTCCTGTATGTTTGTGTTTGTGCAAATTATGTTTATTTACAAATAACAGTCTCATGTGCAACAGCAATTATTACTACTAATAGTGTAATTATTAAGATGATTTATTGTCTTCACTATGTAGATATTGCCAAAGGTGCAAAGCAAATTCTTCTATATATAACTATTTTAAGCTTAAAAAAAAAAAGTATGTGATCAGATTTTAATTTCATTAATTAGATTATAATGGTGTGTAATAAAAATGTATGCAACTATTGTGCGCTTTGGATTTTTTAATACAGAGTCTTGAGAGAATGTTTCATGAACTTTATTAAAAATAAAAATATTTATTTATATTAAAAATTTTGTTGTTAATTTAAACACAAATTGATTAAAGCCATTTTAGAAAAATTTTGTTAAATATAAAAATAGGAAAAAATAAAAATGTTGAGGTGAAAGTAAGTTTTGAATGTAATTATAATAAATTTATTTTAAAAATAAATAAAATAAAAGTACCGTGAAAAAATAATAAGCAATTGCGGCAAGTAATGCATCGCGGTTTACCTCGAGAAAGGGGAATAATCAAAAGATTGTTGAGACACTGTCACAGACCACATATTCTGGTTACCTCCCTTAGATCACAGAGTCATAGCATGATTTTGGTGCCGCTGCGCTTATGTAGATGCTGTATTTACGATTCCGTAGATACTACACAGGGGCGGATCTGGAGGGGGTGCAACGGGTGCACGTGCACCCCCCCCCCCCCCCCACGGACGACCAAAAAAAAAAAAAAAAGAAGAAGGAAAAGAAGAAGGAAAAGAAGAAGAAGAAAGAAGAGGAAGGAGAAAAAGAAGAGGAAGAAGAATATTCAGAATATCCATAATATTCATAATAATCATCATGCTAATCAGCAGCAGCAGCAGCAGCAGCATAATGATAATAATAATAATATTAATAATAATAAAAAGAAGAAGAAGAATAGAGGACAATAGTAATAATAATAATAATAATAATAAAGGACAATAATAAGAAGAAGAAGTTGTTTAATGTATTTAAAGTCTTTCCACCAAAGTGATACAATAATAATTTATTTAAAGTCTTTCCACCAAAGTGATACAATAATAATAATAATAATAATCGTCATTTACCCCAAAGATGCTGAAAAAGCGCTATATAAGAATGATAAATAATAATAATAATAAAGATGCATTCTCTCCTATTTTCTTTCCCATGTCAATCCCTGCCATCTTCACGCCTCAATCTCCTGTTACTCCCACCCCCTCCCTCCTTTCTTCTTTCGTTTACTCACACTCACCAATCGGCCTACACATGTTAGACATGTAACAGCTCAACTTCAAAGAACGCCGGCCAATTATGACGTGTAACATCCGCTAAAACGTCATATGTCGCTTGCATTTTCAAGTGCTTTATGTAAGAGGTTTATTTTCAATGTAAAACATTTATTTTCTTGTGCGCTGGGCTCATTGTTGATAGAAGCGGGGACTGTCCAGCCCGTAGACTAAACAAGCACAGTGTCAATGATTAGCGCATGATGACAAGACCGGAAATTGGGCGAGAATACCTCTGCTTATTTCGTTAGTGCACCTCTCCCCTTAATCCTTACACTCCTCTCATTCCCGCTCTATGTAGAAGAGTTCATTTTATATTGTGTCACTCTTTATTTAGACGTCAAAGAAGCAACAGCCTAGCATTGTTGCACAGCATTAGTGTTAGTTACCAGTTTTTAGGAGTATTTCTATTTTGTGAAAAGACATTTTATATTGTGCTGAACCATTTTGTGACCTACCTCACACTGAAGTGGTATGTACATATTTTGTTTGATGATGATGATATGGATAGAGATAAAGATATTTATAATTTATTTTATTTGTCGTTTATTCTTATTAATATTATTCTAATCCTGTTTATTCTTAAAATGTATATTTACAGCAGTTATAACAACAGCTTGATCTAAGTACAATTAGGTAGCAACTCAACAACAAAAGAAAGTGTAAGACATGTATGTCAGGGCGTTTTGCCCATAAACTGTTTGTTTTTAAAGAATAACTGTTCTTTGCTATGAATCTGAGGTAAGATACAAAAACTTCTCTCTTCCCCCACCCCCCACCCCCCCCCCAAAAAAAGTGCACCCTCCCGCGTGAACCTGCTGATCCGCCCTTGCTACATTACATGATTATTGCTTTAAGTCCAGCGATGTAGATACTGTCTTTATGATTACGTATTCTTCTGTACGTTAACGCAATAGATACAGGCACCCGAATTGTATAACTACAGGCACCCAAATCATGTAACTCCCATGATTGTTCTTAGGCTGCCTTTCGTGGTTCGTTCTTTACAATACAACACAATACCATCTTTATTGTTTAACTTTCACATTGCATACATAAAAGTGGAAAATTTTCTTTCGGCGGGGGCGCAAAACTGTACATAAAATCAAGAAATTAACAATACGTAACATTTGTCATGCATGCAGATATCACAGACCCATCTTCTTTCTCTCTCCCGATCTCTGTCTTTCTCTCTCTTACTTGCTGTCTGTCTGTCTCTCTCTTTCTCTCTCTCTCTCTCTCTCTCTCTCTCTCTCTCTCTCTCTCTCTTTCTCTCTCTCTCTCTCTCTCTGATTAATTGGGTATTCCTACGCCATCTATTCAAAAGGAACATTTGTGACCGCTCACTGTTGACATAACTTGTGTGTAATAATCTATTCTTTGTGACAACAATTTCTGTTTAAAAAAATTAGTGATACACTGGACTTAAAAAATGTGACGCTTTTTTCGGAAGATAATACTACTATAATTTTGCTGTTTTTGCCCTTTTGAATAATGAGACAACTTCCTTTTTTCTTCCATTGTTGTCATGCAGTAACGGTGCTTATCGTTGTGGTCTGTTTCCATCAGTGTGTCAATCCTCTGAATCGTGAAATTTAGTCTAATTATTTTCATATCTGATCTTCTTAAAAACACTTGGTCTTCTGATTTTATTCATCGATTTCTCTGATCTTGTTTCCAAAAGGCAATGTTGTCATAAACAGGATGTAGTCTTCAGAATTTTTAATATTGATCTGTATAAATTAAACACGGGTCAAATATTATTCAACTTTGTAATATTGAACAATTCGAACAATTTGTAACAACGCCAACAAGAGTAACTGATGATACCAGTACACTCTTAGATCATATTTACGCAAGTAATAAAGCTCGTGTCACAGAAGTGTGTGTACCCTGTAAATGGTTGCAGTGACCAATACCCAGTATGTTTTACATGGAAAAAGGAAGGGAGCTAAAATTCCCAAACCATGTTCTAAAAATATAACATATAGATCATTTTCTAAATTTAAAGTAGATGATTTTCTATTAGATCTTCATAATTGCAATCTCTCAAATTTATATAATTTTACTAACCAATTTATGCTTTAACATACTGGTATAACACAATTTAAAATATATGCTCCTATTTTTACAATATGAGTTAAATACTATTGTAAACCAAACTCGCTTGACAGTGAATTAACAACAAGCTATTATTAATCGTTGAGACTATTTAAAGAAACATAATAATGAAAGTGAATATAAAAAACAGAAATGCAGTAACGTCACTCAAAAGAAAGAAAATACATATTAAAAACTTAATACCATCCAAAAAATAGTTCTAAAATGATTTGGAAAGCAATTAATCATTTAACAAACAAATCACCTTCATCTAAAATAATTAAACATATTTCCCTTGATACACCGAATTTACATTTTATCAAAACGTCTGATAGAATTATAACCTGACAAATCAAAAGAAAATAATGTACATAAATTAACAGAATTTTGTCAGTCCAAAAACATTAAAAACAAAACCTATATTCTGTCTGCTCCGCTTATTACTAAAACTTATATAAAATTTATGCATTGACAAATCATGCTTTCCTATCACGTTTGAACAAGTGAACTATTTGGGATACTGCTAGTGGCAGCGCTATGAAGCCTTTAGTTAGAACTCATAAACGTGCAAATAAAACGGTTATTTTTTTTTAAAATCTATCTGAATGAATATGAACGTATCGGCATATTACCTCTTGCTTGCCAACAGGTTAAAATTGAATAAAGGAATTTTCATGCACAACATTCTTTCTGGAAATGCACCCCCGTTATCTTTCTTCAATTTTTTTTTCTAGAAAAACAGCGAGATTTTCTAACAAACTAAATACCCCATTTCCAAGAACTGATTTGTTTAAAACCGGTGTCATAATTATTCAGGTTCTACTTTATGGAATAACTTTCCAAAAGTGCTCCGAAGTGTAATCACTAAATACACATCTTTTAGAATACATCTTTTACAACACATCAGAAATTTATTAATTAGCTACTTAATTAGACAACATTCATTAGATTGTTTTAAAGACGCGCGCGTGTGTGTCGTGAAAAAGAGAGGGAGAGAGTTTGTGTGTATGTGCATGTGTGCATGTGTGCACAGGTCTTGATTATATTGTTACATTATGAAGTTATTGTTATAAAGTTATTTAGTTATACTAATTGTTATTGTTACAAGCCCCAAGGGCAAGATGTAAAAAGGCACACCCAGTGCTTACTCTTGTAATGTGACCGGCGGGTGGAGTTAACACATAACATAGGGTTGTTGTCGCGTCACCCGAGCGGGTTCCGCTACGTTCAGCCCAAACAACGAGTGGTAGGAATAGAAACTCAAACAAAAAACCTAACACAAAATGCCAGATGAACAATCACACTCTTTTATCAGGGGCGGATCAGTTAGTTTTTTTGGGGGGGAGTTTCCAAAATTCGTATAAAAAAATAAATAAATAAATAAAATAAATAAAATATATATATATATATATATATATATATATATATATATATATATATATATATATATATATATATATATATATATATATATATATATATATATATATATATATATATATATAATTTATTTATTTTATGTTTATTTTTTTTTTATAATTGTATTCTCTCTCTCTCTCTTTCTCTCCTTCTTCTTCTTCTTTCTTTTCCTTTTTTTTTTTTTTTTGGGCTGGGGGGGGGTTTCCGGAAACCCCGGAAACCCCCCCCCCCTCGTCCGCCCCTGTTTATTCAACAATGACACACACTCTCACAGGATAAATGGGATACTAAACCACCCTCCACCAGTATCAAGACCCCCAACCCGGTATTTACTCAACAATTACCTCCCTTGTCTAACTGAAAACCCCAGAACTATACACAACAGAATGTCCACAACAATATGCAACAATAGTGACAATCAGTTAAATTCCAATTAAACACAATTCAAAGTTAAATCCACAATCAGGAAAAACTTCTTGAAATTCAATTGTAATGAATTAGCTAGTTTTATAGTTCAAAGTCAATGTTCGAAACCTAACTATCGAGTAATTGAGCTCAAAGTACTACTGCAGTTAATTACTCAGGTAAAGAAAGTAATTTACACTGGATATGTTTTTAGGTGTGTGAATGCGAGTCTGTATGTGTGTGGATGCAGTGTAGTTGGGATCCTGTAGCTGTTGGACAGCCTCGTCCGAAGCAACGGCGAGTCCGGCGGTGATGGAGGGTCACTCCCAGCAGCGGCGCCAATAGCAAAAGGGGGACGTAGCGGTGGTGGCATGGAGCCCAGACAACATCCACACTCTCTAGTGGCAAGGGTAGCGGTCTCAAAGCTGACGTCATCCGTCACAGTGGTACCGCAGAGACACGTCGGAGTCGCAGAATTATACTGGTAGTAAAGCGTAACAGAAGTGGTAGCAGTAGATAAAACCAAAGATAACAGTGCTGGCAAAGGTGGAAAATCGAATTGAAGCCCAATCCTGTGGACAAATAAGGAGTTTCACTAGCTTGTCCACAAAAACTTAAACACTTCATAACAGAATAAGCCTTTCGCCATCCTCCATCTTGTCCTGTCTATACATGCATCTCAAAACACAATGCATTTCCTAATTCTGTAGTTTACCTCCTTCATGACATATGGTTGTTTATATAAATATACATAATTATTACAACTCCACTCCCATTCACACCATAGCGATTCATCTCAATCACACCTCCATCTTCATCACCCCTCTCCACGTTATAATACATTATCTTTTTCCATTCACAATTATTTCTATCACGCTATAATACAAACGCGCTTCCCTCATATTCATCACCTTCATCACCCCTCTCCAACGCAATACATTGTCTCCCTTCCTTCACATTCATTACCCCTCTCTCTCTCTCTCTCTCTAACATGCATATTCCATTGTCACCCTTTGACCCACTTTGGCAACAACAGCAACGACATTATTTATACACACATTTAACCAAGAAAATCATATGAAAATCATATAAAATCAATAAGCTACTATTTATCAAAATACATCCCTCTCCCCCTCATTCACCATCATTCATTTACGTACGCAGTCTCGGAGAACAGCCACTAAGGAAAAGAATTGCAGGATTCACACTCACTCTTTAGGTCCTCGGCTTGTGATACACGGATGCACGTACACTGCACAACACAACACTATACACACACAGTACGGCACACTGGTTAGTCTGAGAGTTCAAATCCGTGTCTGGCTAATGCTAGCTATGGCTGGGACATCTCAATACTGGCGAAGTACTTGAGCATTAGCAGGTGCCCAATCGAGGGCCACACAGCTTTAGAACAGAACTCTACACCTATATACTCAATAGATGGCAGTCACAGTCCTCCCACTACAGACTTTTTAACATCCTTGTCCCGACGAGGGCAACAAGACCTTGGGTGGTTCGAAACTCTGCGAACAACAAACCCTTACAGAAGACGTTACGCTAACCTGACACACAGTCACAACGTTATTTCTGTCAAAAAGACCGACTGCTTGCAAAAGCAACCAAAATGACTCTGCTAACTAAATCGCATACCAGGGGCGAGTTTCAAAACAGCGAGATCTCGGTAGATCCCGGTAGATCTTGCTCATTGGGTCGTTTCTACGGCTGCTCGCTCGCTAGTCAATCGCAAGGCGAGGCGAGAAAGAGCTAGGCGCCTCTCGGGGTACTTTGCCTGCAAGATCAAGATGGCGGAAAGTTCGCGGTTTATGCTACTTGGTATCTGTTACGGTGATCATTCGATGGTAAATCTTCGAGTTTCAACCAGATCATGGGAGGGGGTGAAGAACTGTAAGTGAACAATTTTGCTTTTATTTGATTTTGATGATACATTTGATTTTTTTTTTACTTTATTTGATTTTATTTTCGCAAATCGTTCAACACATTCGAAGGAACCGCCGTTTGTGTACAAATTGAAAACGAGGCTAGAATGAGGCAGCATGGTGGGTAGTTTCATTCAATGATCGGTCTGACTCATAAACGAGATCTTGTGACCTAGATAGTCTCGCTGAATTGAAACTCGGCCCAGCACACATGACAACCTCGAGTCGAGCTCAGTAACCCAGTTTCCTAATTCCGCATATGCCCTTTCCGCGTTATTCACGTGAAACCACAAATACAGTAAAAGAAACTGCTGATATCTATGTACACTGTATATTAGAGATGTGCAACTCTGCACAATATATAGCCGTCTTTAGCACGTGTTGAAAACTCGTGTCATCACAGTTGTTTCAACTGATCTTTTATAGGTGTAGCCGAGCGGAATATTTGACTCCCGCCTTATCTCTCGGGCACCAATTTGCGAACACGGCCCGACCTGAGCTGTTATTTGTTATTTATCCCTCGTAAGAGGGATATAAAAATATTTGCCCTGCCGGGCGGTGAAGCGTGTTGATGGTAAACCGGTTTGCCGGCTACTAGTGCCACGACACTCCATACAAGTCACTGCCACAGACTTGCATAAAATGCCTGCCGACACTATAGTCCTGCTCACCACCAAAAGCAGCAGACGAATGGTCAGCCGGGGAGAACAAATGTCGTATCGCCTTGTCCTGCATAACCCAATGGCCACTCCAAAGGTTTCTGCACGGCAGGAGCCACCCAAGGCTAGTCTAACCAAAAAGTGTAAGGTAGACAACCTCTCTCCCAAGCTTGAACCAGTCGCCTCCCTTTCCGCCACATAGGGATCTGGATGAGTACTCTTTCAACCAAGTTGTGGTCCTGATTCGACTCTTTGCAGTCCACTGGACCCTATAAACAATGATTAACTCTCTCTCTCTCTCTCTCTCTCTCTCTCTCTCTCTCTCTCTCTCTCTCTCTCTCTCTCTCTCTCTCTCTTTCTCTCTCTCTCTGCTGTTTCAACACACGGTGCATCCATATACACACAAACACACGCCTATACACCTTTGTACATTTGCACTGGACCTCTACAAACACCAATTGCTAAAGTAGAGAGCTTTAGAAAGCACAGAAACTTGATTCGTAGTTCATTTTCGTAGGAAAAAAAACCCCTTTCTCATTTACATTACGCAGAAAACTCCGCTGAGTGATAATGCGGAATTTTTATCATTTTTACGAATCGTGATTCTCATGTAAGTTTCTGTTTATTTTTTGGATATATCGGGTCAATTACAATAAACGTAAGCTTCAATAAATGCTTTGACTGTATTCTCTCACCATTTGTTGTTGTTGTTGAATCATTAAAATAGGTGTAGGCCCTATTATGCTCCGAAAAAAGGGTGCTGTTATTCGACTGCTACTGCTTTCAGATATAAAATGGCGGAGTGTTTGCTTCCGATTGAGATTTTCAACATAAGTTTTGCATTGTGTCTAGGTTTCAAATGTCTCCTATGAGCATGGTAAAGATGTAAAAGTCACTTTTCTGGTGTATTCTTATACTACTAGATTGTTTCAACATAACTTTTATTCAACAAACAAACCAGATATTAATACAAGACAAAACATCAGGGCGCACAAAAACACAAGGCTTAAATAAGTGCTACCCAAATAATAATAATGTGTCAAAATATCACTGGCGGACGACAGGAAACAACAACAGAACATTGATAAAAATACAAGAAATAGAAAAAAATACATTTTTATAAAAAGATTTGAAATTTTTAAAAAATTTAAACAGAAATAACATTTCCAAGTGAAAGGAAAAAAGAGAGAAAGAAAAGAGAAAGAGAATGTCCATAAAACATGATTACTGAACAACAAAGTAGAGAACTTTATACCGACCAGCGCCTTTAGTTGCAGACGACATTTTGTTCTACCTTATCCAGGGGAGGTAAATGCCATCATAACTCTCTAATTTGCGGACGCTATTTTCGTCGAAAACGCACGAGTCTTTAGATTCGGTTTATCACGGGCTAAAACAGCAGATCTTTCATACGGTTCAGGGGTGAGCCCTCTTTCAACCAAGTGATGATCCTGATTGGGCTCTTTGCAGTCCGCTGGACCCTATAAACAATGACTAACTTACTTACAGTGAGCGCTGCTCACGGCGCATGATGTTACCCGAGACACCAACTGGCGACATCAAGCGCCTGTCGAACGCCCAGGACACGCTGCAACGACACCACAGGGACGTGAACCACCGATGGAGAAAGTCCACTTGTAGGAGAAACAACAAATGTCGCATCATCAACGAAATGCGAACCTTAACCTGCTTGGCATTGAGTCACTGATACCTCACGAGAAGAAGAAGAAGAAGAACAAAGTATGAAGAAGAAGAAGATATATATAATTGAACAATGCTAGGAAAATGTTTTGTTAGTTGAAAATGACATCACGTTTCCGTGCAGCTGGATACTTTCTTCCAGCGCCATCCAGTTCACAGTGCAGTGATTGTTGGAGGCTCCCATCCCTGTGCACAATTCACCACAACATTGCGAACTTTTTTTAAATTTAAAGTTTTAACAGAGAAATGGTTGTTGGGACGAGGGGAATCGATTTAAAAAGTGAATCCTTATAAAATACATTGTTTCTTGTGTAGCATGAGAGAGAGAGAGAGAGAGAGAGAGAGAGAGAGAGAGAGAGAGAGAGAGAGAGAGAGAGAGAGAGAGAGAGAGAGAGAGAGTGTTGCTTATTTCACAATTCTTTATTGTATTTGCTCCCTTTTTCTTTCTTAAGAAAAGTAAAGTATGAAAGGAGATATAGTGGTGTAGAAATGTCACCCGACGGGTTGTAATCTATAATAAGGAAGAGCAACCGTAGGGTAAAGTTGAAGATTTTCTGCAGCAGCACTATCCTATCTTATTCTATCCTATCCTATCCTATCTTATGCTATCCTATCTTATCCTATCCTGTCTTATCCTATCATATCTTATGCTATCCTATCTTATCCTATATCAGTACAACTTATGTTAATCTGATGAATAAAAATTGATGCAACAACAACTTATCCTATCCTTTCCTATCTTATGCTATCCTATCTTATCCTATCCTATCTTATCCTATCTTATGCTATCCTATCCTATCTTATCCTATCTTATGCTATCCTGTCCTATCTTATGCTATCCTATCCTATCCTATCCTATCTTATCCTATCCCGTAACTCGAAAGTCGTTGGGGCACCACAGATGATCGTTTAACCGCAGCACTCCAGTATGGCGGCCTACTAGCGCCAAAACCTGATAATTACAATTATCATGTGATAATTGCAAATATCATGGGATAATTACAATTATCAAGAGATAATTACAATTATCATTGAAAATTACAAATATGTTCGCGTGATCATGTTTAATTTTCAGTTTTGGCTCTATTAATCCGCCTGGAAATGCGCCAAAACTGAAAATTGTAATTATCACACGATAATTACAATTTTTACTTGATAATTATAATTTTCACGTGATCATGCTTAATTCTGGCAAGGCGGCTTACTAGCGTCAAAACCTGCAAAACTTACATGTATCAGTGATAATTGTAATTAACACGTGTTCTGTGTAATTCACAGAGATACCGGTAATTCACAGTGTTAATTACTAATTTTCAGTTTTGGCCACGCTTTACTAGGGCCAAAACCCCAGGCGTGCTGGGAACAGTGCCGCTGCCGCGCATGCGCATCGCGTATCGGGCCGCGCATGCTCATCTTGATATTTATAATTTTCAGTGATAATTGTAATTATCTCTTGATAATTGTAATTATCTCTTGATAATTGTAATTATCTCATGATATTTGTAATTATCAGGTTTTGGCGCTAGGAAAGCGTGGCAAATACTGATAATTATTAATTAACACTGCGGATTACCGATATCTCTGTAAATTACACAGAACACGTGATAATTTTAATTATCTCGTGATAATGGTAACTCTCGGTTTTGGCGCTAGTAGGCCGTCATACTCCAGCATTCAGAGCCATCAGTAACACAGTGCATACCACTCTCTTACTAGTGTGCAATATTTTTTTTTAATCGCTCTCATATAGCATTTGCCTATAAGGATACGGTATTTCTCAAAGGTATTGGTTAGCCACCCTGACCAGACAACTGTTTCTACTCTGGGTGCGTCTTCAGTGGTCGCGGGGGGCTAGTAAAACAAAAAAGTGTATCATGTGCCACCACAAGACTGTCTGGACAGGTTGTGAAAGCTATTGTCGTCTTGAGAGTTGGACCCTCTATCTTTCTGGCTTTCTGTGTATTCATTCCTATGATTATTTAAACAGCGATTTGTTTAATATGGAAGGGAAAAAAGACTGATTCAAAAGTCTGTACGTAGAAAATATGCACATAGCATTGTCAAATGGAATGGAATGGAAGAGCCGAACACGAAGTACCATCTCAAGGGGAGAGAACGCTGTACAACCAGTAAAAAGCCAATCAGATAAATTGTCGACAATTCAAATCTAATTGTTCCGTAACAGGCTTTTGTCTTGCATTCAAACCGTCCCATGTCCCGCGGGAAATCGAGTAAAACAATGACAACTATTTTTGTTGCAGAGAAAGAGATCAATGATGACTGTGTTTTCGGTCCCCGATTGACAAAGCAAATCCCCGCCCGGACCACGTTAATTGTGATGTCTTCTTGTGCTATATTAATCATTCCTACATGTTAATACAACACTTGATCGAAATTATTTTGTAAAGCAAGGCTAACGTTATTACAGAAATGCACATTTAGAATTGATAGGTGGAATGACAGGTGTTTGTAAACGCCGTTGATAAGTTGTCTGACAATAACAATTGTACACAAACTTAGGTTGAAAGTCTAGTCTGTACACGCATACTTTCAATCCTACGGACATTAAAGATCCTGACTTTCATGTCCTAGATGCTTGAGTGAACCGAAATCAGCCAGCGCCATGAGCAGTTCTTGAGCTAGAAAAGCGCTATAAAATAATGTTTAAAACAGATACCTTCGCGAATAAAATTGTGTTTGAATGCTGATGTAAGCAAATGGAAACATCGGACAGTTCCAAAACAGTGGACTATCGACTGACCTTAGACATCTTTGTTGGTTTTTTTCCTGTACTGACAGTTCACCAAAGGTTGGCAGTCACTCTAACTCTAGACTTCAGCCAATCCTGTTTTGTAATGATAGTTACAGTCGAAAGGGTACTGTAACTCTAGACTTTAGACAAATCATTGTTTGTATTGATAATTCCCCAAATGGTACTCTAACTCTAGACTTCAGATAATCATGTTTTGTATTGATAGTTCAAACCCAAAGAGTAGTGTGTCCTCATTAGGCGGCGTTTTTTGTAACTAGCCCTGATGGGCACTTTAGCAGAAGACGGGACATAAAAGGCTGGTCCGGGCTAGGGACCATTGACAGGGAATAAAACGAAACAGTACGGTAGTCCGATCAAGCGGTTATGAGCTAAATGACGGCAGACCTCGGAGAGACCGAACAAAACAGGCACAACAGACATTTTCACTAACAGCACGAACTGACATTGAGTGAGCAAAAAGGAGTGAAAAAGAAAAATAAGACGAGGATGAATATACAGATGTAGATGGAGATTATGGTATTGCGTGATAGCGTCCTGTATTCTTATTCTTCTTCTTATTATTATTATTATTATTATTATTATGTTACTGCTTAAACAATAATTTGACGACAATGCCCTTGCTGCTGCTGCTGATAATGACAATGAGAAAAAAAGAACGGAAAAAAGAAAGAATGACAAGATAAAGATAGCCTTTGAAGAAGAAGCCCTGAAGGACAGAGCCCTCCCAGAAGCACTTTACCTCTATCACAGACAATTAGAGGCCTTTGTCGCATTTATTTTCCAGGGACTGTTACAGAGTGCGCACCGCATTGAAACACTTAGCTTGTTTTAAGTAAGGCATCGTGTTAGCGGAAGTCGATGCCATTCGCGTATTACTCCCCCATCGGCTTAAGGATACAAGCCAAAAGCCCTTGACAATTTCATTTTTGTGTAGGAAAGTGAACAATAAAAAGTAGAGAATCCACGTTTTGATGAAATGATTAGAATTTTCAGTTTGATGTTGAGACCAAGCTGAGGCTTAGAAAATATTTCAAACTGATCGTCACGGGACTGCATGGACTACATCGACGTCATGAACATTTGTGCTGGTGAACACATATTAGCATGCGCAGTAAAGTCAAGAGTCAGTTTGATTAATGTTGATTTAGCTCCAGAGTCTGTTGTCTTGTTGTTTTTTTATTTTTATTTTTTATTTTATTTTGCATTCTTCGAGCAGAGGTTTTGAAGAAAGAGACAATGAGGATTTAAAGGAGTTCGTGGATCAATTATTTAATTGTTTGTAAATTAATTGGCGAAAAGTCTGTTGTAATGTCATACAATCCAGGTCGTAAATTATATAATTGAGCAGCAGTTGTAGAGGAATTGGTCAGGCATCAGCAATATTGAATATGCCGATTTAAAAAAAATGTCATCAAGAGGCTTGTATCTTTTTTTGGGGTGTGACATTACAAAATCTTCAGCTTAAACCTTCATCAAGACAGCGATGTGACATTACAAAATCTTCAGCTTAAACCTTCATCAAGACAGCTTGGTGTGACACTACAAAATCTTCAGCTTAAACCTTCATCAAGACAGCTTGGTGTGACACTACAAAATCTTCAGCTTAAACCTTCATCAAGACAGCGATGTGACATTACAAAATCTTCAGCTTAAACCTTCATCAAGACAGCTTGGTGTGACACTACAAAATCTTCAGCTTAAACCTTCATCAAGACAGCTTGGTGTGACACTACAAAATCTTCAGCTTAAACCTTCATCAAGACAGCGATGTGACATTACAAAATCTTCAGCTTAAACCTTCATCAAGACAGCTTGGTGTGACACTACAAAATCTTCAGCTTAAACCTTCATCAAGACAGCTTGGTGTGACACTACAAAATCTTCAGCTTAAACCTTCATCAAGACAGCGATGTGACATTACAAAATCTTCAGCTTAAACCTTCATCAAGACAGCTTGGTGTGACATTACAAAATCTTCAGCTTAAACCTTCATCAAGTCAGCTTGGTGTGACATTACAAAATCTTCAGCTTAAACCTTCATCAAGTCAGCTTGGTGTGACATTACAAAATCTTCAGCTTAAACCTTCATCAAGTCAGCTTGGTGTGACATTACAAAATCTTCAGCTTAAACCTTCATCAAGTCAGCTTGGTGTGACATTACAAAATCTTCAGCTTAAGCCTTCATCAAGACAGCTTGGGATGCGCTATGTCATTCATTCCCCCTTTTAAGTTTTGTCCAAAGACAGAAGCTGAGGTTTGATTGCAAAAGACCGACCAAGTAAGGCTGAATGAAAGCCTCAACAAAATTCTGTTAGGGTCAAGACAGACTTAGTCATTAAATGTACAAATGATTGCAGTTTACTGTTCGCAAAGTTTCGGGTTGTTAGTCCATGATCGCATTTGCTGTTCGCGAAGTTTCGGGTTGTTTGTCTGGCAACAAAACTTAGAATGCGCATCGTTTTACCAGTGAAATAAATTAGCAACAATTGATACCGATAATGGAAAACAAGAGTCTGAATACAAGAAAAAAGAACCGAAGTTTTATTTCAGTTTCCTGTAAACTGACGTAAAATTCTGTTGGCGTGGATTGGTGATGATGAAGCCATAGTTGTAGGACATTTTAGTTGTAGGACATTTTGATTTCAATGACTTAAGATCAAAACTTAAAGGTCAGTAACATGAGAAATGTTAAAAAGAAAAGAAAATCTTGTTGATTTACTGGCTGTGCTCCCTGCTTTGTCCACAAACTGATGCTGTATTCTTTTCATCATGTTCATGATCGTCTTATATTTCTTCTTCTTCTGCTCCTCGTCCTCCTTCACATCTTGTTCACTATGGAGTGCGAGTAACCCCTGACAAGCTATGTACAGAGCGTGGTCCTGCTTACCACGCGGCATTGTGGGTAACCAAGATGGGTAGAGGAAGACAATCACACGTCCATGCCAAAGGGAGGTAAGCCACGTGCAGAGAGAGAATGTGGTATTTGTCTACCCTGAATACTCCTCCATCTTCACACTTCATTGAAGAACAGTTTTGGACCCTCAGCTCACAGTTCGAAAGCCAGAATTTATCGGCATGTAGTTTTGTCTTTTGCAATTCCGATAATCTACATATCATAGTTTGCGTAGGACTGCCACAGAAAACTGTTGGCTGGCATAGGCCTACTTGATCACACTTGAGACGGAAGTGCAGAGAACAAACCCGAGAGAAAGTGAGAACTTGGGACGTCAAACATCGCTTGTCAAGAAAGACAGTTAGAGCTCTAGTTTGGCTTTGCAATAGCGCACGTGCGGTCAAAACGCTGGGAAAAAAGACTTACCCAACTGAAGTTACTTGTGCGTGCACTAGGTTTGATAAAAACCTGTCCGGTAAGTAGTTTTAAAAGATGAAGTCCCTGTGTGTAAAAATGGTGCATTTTGCTAGCCGGAGTCTGAAAATGTAAATGCGAACTTTGACCTTTAATTTGCTTGACAACTTCTTGAAACTGCGCGATGTTAAATAATAATGCAGGAGTATTACGTGTGCTATTTGTGGCCCATTTTTACTAGACTTATAACATAAACCCAACTGTAAAGTGTGATATGGCAACCGGAGTTCATTTCACGGTCCACCCTGCCACATAGCAAAGCTGCCAGTTTGAAACCGGGACTTGCACGTTGTTGTACTCACACTGAATGGACCAGCTTTGTGAGGGTTCTACTTTCTTCCTACGAGCCAGAATCACTCATTTGGCAGGGCGGACCCGCCCGTGTTTTATCCTTGTCCCGGTGGAGCTGCGTGTCGGCTGCAGTGCTTACGCTGAGCAAGCCAGTCTAATTTCCGCCGCACTAGTGACAAAATGTAATAGTATCTAAAATACAACTACAAATATTTACAAATGTGAGGAAAATTTAATACTTTTTATTTTTATTTTATTTTTAAAAATGTTTTAATGAATGCTACGTGATGTAGTGTACAAAAAAAAAACCAACAACATGGCGGTTGATGAGGCTTGGAGAAATGTCAACGCCGATCTCCAATGTCGGGTACAATCAATGTACATTGAAATGCTATACTTTATTTCTTAATATGTCGCGCACAAAATCTTGTCAGGCCACAGATCTATACAACATAACATAGCGATGCATTCTCAGCAGTGTCTTCATTCTTCTAGTGGTGCTGCAGTCATTCTTCTTTCTTTAATCAGTACAACTTATGTTAATTGTTTGTGCTACATCAGTACAACTAATGTTAATCTGATCAATACAAATTTATACAACTTCTTTAAATTTTTCAATATAATATAATATAATATAATATAATATAATATAATATAATATAATATAATATAATATAATATAATATAATATACGACATTATATGTGTTACGTTTGAGACGCGCGCGATAGATCCGATCGTTTTGTTTTGCAAAGCATGCAATAACAGAATGTATTTACCTTTGATTTGATTTTGCGTTGTTGTTGTTTGAAGAAGCTTTGTATAATGTCGATAATTTTCGTTGGTGATGTGCTGGGTATAGAAAATGCCCAGAAGTCTTCTGTCGCACCTCATCTCCATGTTTTGTATTCTTCGTTGTAGGTCTGCTGGGAGGGTCCATGTTTCACAAGGGTATAGGAAGATGGAGATGACAACGGAGCGCAGCAGTTTTACCTTGGAGTCTAGACTGATGGCCCTGTCTTTCCAAATGGGTTTCAATCTTGTCAGGGCAGCAATTGTTTGAGCGATCCTGGAGAGGACTTCCTGTCAGGACCCATTGTCTAATACAATGGCTCCTAAATATTTGAAGCTACGCACTGACATTGCTGACATACCGAACTCTGAAAAGATTGCATTGAAAGGTGTCGACTGCAGCCTGTGCAGGTATTTGCGGGTAGATGACTCACAGCAAAACTGCAAGTCTTTAAACACGCGATAAAGACTTGATAGCGTTTGGAAGATTAATGGGAATAATAATGATAGCCTTTGGAATCCTATAATTATTTTGACCATTGTATTGAATGCATGATGGGATTTAATAGTGCTGGAATTTAGAGACTGTTACTGTGTGATAACTTTATTACTGTGTGATAACTTATTACTGTGTGATAACTTTACTGTGTGATAACTTTATTACTGTGTGATAACTTTATTACGTGATAACTTTATTACTGTGTGATAACTTATTACTGTGTGATAACTTTACTGTGTGATAAATTTATTACTGTGTGATAACTTTATTACTGTGTGATAACTTATTACTGTGTGATAACTTTACTGTGTGATAACTTTATTACTGTGTGATAACTTTATTACGTGATAACTTTATTACTGTGTGATAACTTATTACTGTGTGATAACTTTACTGTGTGATAAATTTATTACTGTGTGATAACTTTATTACTGTGTGATAACTTTATTACGTGATAACTTTATTACTGTGTGATAACTTTATTACTGTGTGATAACTTTATTACTGTGTGATAAATTTATTACTGTGTGATAACTTTATTACTGTGTGATAACTTTATGACGTGATAACTTTATTACTGTGTGATAACTTTATTACGTGATAACTTTATTACGGTGTGATAACTTTATTACTGTGTGATAACTTTATTACGTGATAACTTTATTACGGTGTGATAACTTTATTACTGTGTGATAACTTTATTACGTGATAACTTTATTACGGTGTGATAACTTTATTACTGTGTGATAACTTATTACTGTGTGATAACTTTATTACTGTGTGATAACTTTATTACTGTGTGATAACTTTATTACGTGATAACTTTATTACTGTGTGATAACTTTATTACGTGATAACTTTATTACGTGATAACTTTATTACGTGATAACTTTATTACTGTGTGATAACTTTATTACTGTGTGATAACTTTATTACTGTGTGATAACTTTATTACGTGATAACTTTATTACTGTGTGATAACTTTATTACTGTGTGATAACTTTATTACTGTGTGATAACTTTATTACTGTGTGATAACTTTATTACGTGATAACTTTATTACGGTGTGATAACTTTATTACTGTGTGATAACTTTATTACTGTGTGATAACTTTATTACTGTGTGATAACTTTATTACGTGATAACTTTATTACGTGATAACTTTATGACGTGATAACTTTATTACGGTGTGATAACTTTATTACTGTGTGATAACTTTATGACGTGATAACTTTATGACGTGATAACTTTATGACGTGATAACTTTATGACGTGATAACTTTATGACGTGATAACTTTATTTGACAACTCAAAGAGCTGCTAAAGGCGCTGGTCCAAGTCAGGATCTAACACAAAGCGCCAACTTGCAACATCAAGCGCGCTGTCAAACCTCGGGACAAATGAGGCACCCTAATCCACTTATACGCAGGCTAGTCACCTGGCTCTATAATGTTGTGTATTGTCATTTGTTTTGTATTGTGTTGTATTGGTATTTGTTTTGTATTGTATTATATTGTATAATAACAACAAACAATCACACACACACACACACACACACACACACACACAAGACACCGTTGTTATGACTTTGATGAAAAGCCACAAACGTTCTTTTGATATTTAGTGATATTTTATCCCTTTTTAAAATGACTTTTAAGTCTTCCAACGCTAACACTAACCCTAAGCCTTACCTTAATCCTAACTCTAACGGAATTGTCTTTTGCCAACCATAGAGACCAATTGCTGACGCTTCTAGAAGCGGCTGACAATGACGCTGTTATTTAATGCTAGAACAGAAAACCCCATTGAACTGTCCATTAGACTACACATGGAATAAATGAATAAAACCCTAAATTAAAAAATAAAAAAAGCATTTAAAAAAGGTGTGGTCGCAGTTCTATTTAACGACAAATACTTAAACATATTTAATTTTGTCTCTCCTATTATTAGTTGTTAGTATGTGTAGACATTACATCACAGCGAGGGCAGAGAACAGTCACTAAAAATAGCGCTGAACACACGTGGGTGTGCAGTCATGGGGTGACCAACTAACAATTAAAATAAATGTCTAGGGCTATTAACAGACAGTCTACAGTTCCATCTTATTTAAATACTTACTTTTACAGAATTAAAATAAATGTCTGTCTATTTCTAGGGGATAAAGCCATCGACAGAGCGACACTTCTGAAGTAATCTGAGAGATAAAGGTTTTAGTGTTGAAATCTACACCGTCGCAATAACTGTTGATTGACTGCTTGCCCATTGATTGATCACAATGTAATGTTGCGCCATTACAACAAAGATAGTGTAGCATGCTCGGTGCTGTGACAGGGAGAATGAGAGAGAGGAGAGAGAGAAAGAGAGAAAGAGAGAGAGAGGGAGGGAGAGACCTCTTATACTTATAATACAGGTGATGTGATACAGTAAGTAGCAATGTGATATTCCTTTGCTGTGACACAATGACGGTGTGCGAGTCGATGTTGCCTGAATGTCTTTTTTAATTTGTAACGGGTTTTTATCTGTTCTCTCTATGCGCGAAGCAAGTTCTGTAATATGTTGTTATATGTACTTGGAGCTAATAAAACGTTGAAGTTGAAGATTCATGTAACAAACAGCTGGTAGAGAAGATTCCTGTAACAAACAGCTGGTAGAGAAGCGAGGCACGAGAGAAAAGTCCTTATTTCTAGAGTGTTGATAGAAATTGACAAATACTAAATACCGTTCCAGATGTAGTTAAACTACTGCCTGCATACTGATACTAATAATTGCATGATACTGTAGTTCAGCATTTTGCATGGTGGTATTTGCGGTGCTTCTGCATGGTGGAGAGACTTAGCAGGTGAAGGTACAGGTACCGTAATCCCGCTTCAACCCGCATTTAAATTACAATTTCACGGTCAGTGTCAACAGCACGTACGCCCAAAACAGCACGGTAATGCGATTGCACAGACGTCTAAGCCATGACAGCGTGTCTTCATCAGCCAGGATTAAAATGAATAGCCTTGACTGCAATGTGTGGCATGTTGGGTATAGCCTTGACTGCTATTTGTGGCATGTTGGGTATAGCCTGACTGCTATTTGTGGCATGTTGGGTATAGCCTTGATAAGCTTTTGGAGCTTGTAATTGCACTGTTTAAAGATAGCGGGTATGTATGAGCTGATGGGCTGTTCGTTCATTCGTCAGGGGAAAGCAAAACCTCCCTGCACTCGTTACGACTCCTCAATTTTGTTATGTCCACTTATAGCGTTTTGTCATGTCCACTTTTAGAGTTTTGCCATGTCCACTTATAGAGTTTTGCCATGTCCACTTATAGAGTTTTACCATGTCCACTTTTAGTTTTGCCATTTCCACTTATAGAGTTTTGTTATGTTCACTGATAGAGTTTTGCCATGTCCACTGATAAGAGTTTTGCCATGTCCACTTATAGAGTTTTGTTATGTCCACTTATAGGGTTTTGCTATGTCCAATATTAGAGTTTTGCCATGTCCACTGATAGAGTTTTGCCATGTCCACTGATAGAGTTTTGCCATGTCCACTGATAGAGTTTTGCCATGTCCACTTATACTTTTGTCATGTACACTTACAGATTTTTGTTACGTACACTTTAAAAAAAATCAGATTTGTTTCATTCTATACCTATTACACCAAATAGACATTGCCAGATAAATCTGCATCGGAGCAGTCCCTGGCGTGACAGCTGTGCACCATTCCGCACCTCTATTTGTCCTTATATCAGATTGAGTGTTTAGCTCCATACCTATCATAACAAAATAGGCATCGTCTCTGTCTCAGCAGTCTCAGGCCCACAACTTTGTACGGGTATGAATCCGCTACCAACACTACCAGCAGCAGCAGGAAAAGGAGAAGGAGAAGGAGGAGAGGAAGAAGAAGAAGAAGAAGAAGAAGAAGAAGAAGAAGAAGAAGAACAAGAAGAAGAAGAACAAGAAGAACAAGAAGAACAAGAAGAACAAGAATAAGAACAAGAAGAAGAAGAACAAGAACAAGAACAAGAAGAACAAGAAGAACAAGAACAAGAAGAACAAGAATAAGAACAAGAACAAGAAAAACTAGAAGAACAAGAGGAAGAACAACAACAACAGCAGCAACAACAACAACAACAACAACAACAACAACAACAACAACAATAACAACAGCATCGAAGTGGCTCTAAAGTCTGAGGTGTTCGTTTGAAACTTACTGGGGCGCATCTTGACATTCCATATTTACGTTATTCATCCCTTCAAATTGTTTAGTTCAAAAATAAGAAAAACGAATTCAAATATTTCCTAAACAGGAATTCTACCTTAAAGCTAAAATCATTAATTTGTCGCTTCTTTGCTGTTGGCGAGTAAATTTCTCCATTTTGCATCATATTTATTCTAAATTAGCTGATCATTAATGTACTTGATCCCTAATTGAGGTAGCTTATCATTAATGTTGCTGCTCGTTTATTAATATAACTGCTCATGTATTAATTTAGCTGATAATTTATTATATTTTGTTCTTTTAAAAAATCTTGTAATTCTTTCTATTTTGTTGTCAAATTTGTAGACTTGGATGGCGTCAAATGATGACGCTAATGACTTAAAGAAAATCAACAAAACTTAGGTGTGATTGAAGAAAAACACCATTGACAAGAGTTTACAAATAATCATAATAAGTTTAGTTTGAATATCCAAATTCAGTTAATGAAGAAGGAGAGAGAGAGAGAGAGAGAGAGAGAGAGAGAGAGAGAGAGAGAGAGAGAGAGAGAGAGAGAGAGAGAGAGAGAGAGAGAGAGAGAGAGAGAGAGAGAGAGAGAGAGAGAGAGAGAGTGGAACTGAATTTTGAGGATTCACTCACCTCGGAATTTCCAACTGCAAAAGCTAATTGAATTTTGTTTTGTTTTGAGAAAGAGCGAGGCAATGTAACATGTGAGCGACAACGGCCTGGATCTGTGATCTTGTGTAGACTGTAACACGGGAGCTCTAGACAATGAAAACACAGTACAGGAAGCGGCCGTGCGTCTTTTTACCGCAAACAAGTTTAAAACAAGCTTATTAATTAATCACTGTTCATAGGGTCCAGTGAATGAAGCCCGCTTTTATTGTTTAAAAAATAAACTTTTTAAAAAGTCCGCTGCATGACTGAAAAAATTACATTTTTTTAACAATAGAGGCTGCATCTAGTACCGTTACCAATAGTAACAACTATTGTTAGGGGGAGAGGGGGGCAGAGAAAAGAGGGGTTGAGGGAAGAAAGTCGGAGTACCCTGAAGAAACCCTCAATGGCCTGACAAGTCTCAAACTAAGGTTGAATGGAATGCACAACTTTGGGATTTGGAAACTAGTACTGTGAACCACTGCGCTACTAAGGATCCCATGCGTCTTCAATAACATTTACATTCTAATTAATTCCACAATACGTCGCTTAAGGGAAGAATGTTTTGACTACCAAGCGATTTCCGCTTTTGCGCGAGCAATGATCGAGAGCTCAACGTTTATTCCTGATCTTCTGTACCTAGCGTCCTATAAATAACAGTACATATCCTACCTAGTACATAGAGGTAAATAACAGTACGTATCCTACCTAGTACATAGAGGTAAATATATAAATAACAGTACATATCCTACCTAGTACATAGAGGTAAATATATAAATAACAGTACATATCCTACCTAGTACATAGAGGTAAATATATAAATAACAGTACATATCCTACCTTGTACATACAGGTAAATATATAAATAACAGTACATATTCTACCTAGTACATACAGGTAAATATATAAATAACAGTACATATCCTACCTAGTACATAGATGTAAATATATATTTGAACTTTGCAAAACAATGACCATAAAAGCTTATTTTGAGGTTTAATCCAATCCTACA
The DNA here is from genome assembly GCA_036898135.1 of Oncomelania hupensis. NCBI lineage: Eukaryota > Metazoa > Mollusca > Gastropoda > Littorinimorpha > Pomatiopsidae > Oncomelania > Oncomelania hupensis. The sequence goes on along the minus strand of JBAHVR010000407.1, from coordinate 210,531 downwards.
TAATTTTAATTTTGTTATAATTCCTGTTACGTCAGTTCCCGCTTGCAGATCTGGGTGTGACAGTGACAATGAAAATAAATCGTATTTATTATGATAACCCGTTCCTCTGTTTTGGTTGTAAGGTACCCCCAAAACTACTGTTGTATAACGTAACTGTTGTATAACGTAACTGTTGTATAACGTAACTGTTGTATAACGTAACTGTTGCATAACGTGATCATTTTATACTAAGGTGAGGGGGGAAGGACAGGGGAAGGCGGCCGTTTAAGGGTAGGTCTAATTAGAATTATACAGTAGTCCGTCAATACATATTGACTATACCCGTTTTCCCACCATTGTGGAGAAGCTATCGTTGTTCACTATGCCTGCTTCGCACACTACTTCCAGCACGAGAGGCGTAATGGTATTAATGATAATGATGATGATAATGATGATGATGAGGGTGATGATATTGATGTTGATGATGATAATTACATTGGAGATGATTGTGAGGATAACGACGATGCTGTCGCTGTTGCTGATGATGACGACGACGCTGGTGGTGGTAGTGGTGATGCTGCTGCTGTTGCAGATGCTGCTGATGGTACTGGTGTTGCTTATGGTGACTACATGATTAATTGTGGCAGTGCATCAGGCTGAGTCGTGTTTAGCCTCAATCTGTAGCGCTAATCGTAGTAGTTCGTGATGGAGAGACTGAAAGGTCAAGATCGCAGTCCTACACTGACAACTTTACATAGTGTTCGTTCGTTCGTTAGTAAATTAACGTCCCCGGACACATAGCGTATAGGGGACAACTTACATAGTCCTCACAACGGCTCCTTTATATAGCCGCTGTGGCTTAGCTGACCATTTCAGGACTGCTCCCTATGCTGTAGGAACTGGCCATGCAGGCCCGGCTACTACTCTGTAAAGCACGTTGCCATTATCAACTGATCTAACAGCGAAAGTTCCGCGTAAATAGCTTGATTATTTTTCACTGACTAGTACAACATAATACAGGGCCATTTTGAGCTAGCGGGGTTGATTGATTGATTAATTGTTGCTTTAGGTCCAGCGGACTCCTCCGAGCCAAATCAGGACCGGACAACCCCCGATCCGCATAAAAGATCTGCTGAAACAACCCTAGTGGGAAAATTGAATGCCCTCCACCGGTCAGTCACTTTACAATAAAGATATCCCACGCAGGGGACGGCTGAGGCTTTACCCCAACTACTCGAACCCCCGGTTACAAAAACAAAATAGAATACAAACATCATTATAAATTATCAACAAAACACATACATATAAAATGCCTATATTGCCAAATAATAACATCATAGGAAGCCCTAGTGACCACCTGGCAGAAAGCGTCGAACACTCCCAAGCTGATCCAACAGACCTCATACACAAACAAGGAGTCTTGTCCAGGAAGAGTTTTCAAGAAAAAAGGTAGGTCATTGATCTAGCGAAGAAGAAGATAGTATAGCAGAGTGATAGGACAGAGCAGGAATGGGAAAGAGCAAATGAGGAAGACAGCGACAGTGGGAATTTAAAGCACTAAATTTCCAGAAAGTGGGGATACTATTTATACTGAAACTCCCGGCACTCCAACGGGGGTACTGTTGCCGCAGTGAATTGGTCATGCCTATAAAGGAAAGACAGGTTTTCAACTGGGGCTTTCACTTTTCCCTTTATAGGTTAGAACAATCTACAGTGACAAGATTGCTCATGACCCCAAGGGGTGCTAGCGGGGTGGCAAGCATTGTGCTAAAACGCTCTCGTTTGATGATGATGATAATGATTATGATGATGGTGACGACGACGACGACGACGATGATGATGATGATGATGACGACGACGACGATGATGATGATGATGACGACGATAATAAACAATGACCGATAAACGATGCCGACCGCGGTTCGTACCGCCAAGGGTGACCGCCTAGTGCCCCGGCAGCATGGCCCTAACGCTCAGGCAGCGCAATTCCTGACTTTCTCTACGGCAGTGTACACTGACATCTAGTCTGTGCACGCAAGCATTCCATAGCACGGATGCTTCTTCGACGTGCAACAGGTCACAGATGCGTGATCGTTCGGCATGCCAATTTCAGCTGCATCTACTGGCCTCACGATAGAGTTATAAAATGTAATCCGGCCACACTGTGCAAAGAAAAAAATTCAAATTACCACTATGCACATATACACAATTCTGGCCACACAGTATCACTGCGAAATATTATCAGTGTAATCTGGGCACGGTGTACAACAACTAAACTGGCCCCACTGTGCCATTTGGAAAATAAGGATCATTTTGCCACAGCCTACAATGACAATTTGATGTGATCACAGTAATCACTTACCAACAGAAAGCTTCTTTCAATCTGTAAATCCAAACAAAAATTACAAATGGCTGTAGGCTTACGTTAAACCACGTGGTCATTTCTAATTATATTTGACGTTTAAATTTGATGCTATTTAATCAGTGGGAGCTGGTACGTAGATGTCAACACCATGAATTATAATACAAATTATTGAAGTCATCAAAAGCCTGTATGACAAAGCTACCAGTGCAGTCCTCCACAACAGCGCCATCGGAAACTGGTTCATAACAACGATCGTTGTGCCTCAAGGATGCCTACTCTCTCCAACACTAATATCTTCCTAAAGCACATAATGTCAGATGCCCTTGCAGATCACGAAGGCACAGTCAGCATAGGGGGTAGAGCAATCTCCAATCTTCGTTTTGCGGATGGCACTGGTGGATTGGCTGGAGAGGAACAAGAACTTGAACAGCTGGTACAGAGGCTTGACACCACCTCTAGAGCCTATGGAATGGAAATAATTGCAGAGAAGACCAAAATGATGACCAACAACACCAAAGGCATTAACATGGACATCAAAGTCCAAGGCCAATCCCTCAACACCGTGCATAGCTTCAAATATTTAGGAGCCATTTTATCAGACATTGGGTCCCGCCAGGAAGTCCTCTCCAGGATCGCACAAACAACTGCTGCCCTGACAAGGTTGAAGCCCATTTGGAAAGACAGGACCATCAGTCTATATTCCAAGATAAGACTGCTGCGCTCCCTTGTCATCTCCATCTTCCAATATGCTTGCAAAGCATGGACCCTCACAGCAGATCTACAACGAAGAATACAAAGCATGGAGATGAGGTGCTACAGACGACTTCTGGGCATTTCCTATACCCAGCACATCACCAACAACGAAGTCCGACAGACCATCACATTAGCCATTGGACAACACGATGACATGCTCACAGTGGTGAAGAAACGGAAACTCCGATGGTATGGCCACGTCACCAGAGCATCAGGCCTTGCAAAAACCATTCTGCAAAGCACGGTGCAAGGAGGCAGAAAAAGAGGGAGACAGAAAAAGAGGTGGGGGGACAACATTCGAGAATGGACTGGTTTTGACACTGAACGAAGCCATGATGAGGGTTGCTGAGGACAGAGAAAGATAAAGTACGCTGGTTAAACGATCATCTGTGGTGCCCCAACGACCTCAGAGTTACGGGATAGGAAAGGATAGGATTTAATCAGTGACATCATTATGACGTTTTCCAACTTTATTGAGCAAACCGCATCAACAATTGCATACAAAATCTCTGTCCAAACCTCTCTCTCGCGCGCGCGCGGAGACCCCGCTACTTCTGTATAACAGTCTATCAAGAAACTAGAAAAATACAGAACGTTCCAGAATGGGGCAATTAACCAAAGAAAATAAACCTCGTCACCGGAGTACTGTCTTAGGTCAAAGAACTTTTTTTTTTTAAATTGTCTTCTTCATCGAAATGCTAAGACAAAAAAAAAATTACATAATTACAAAATGCAGTACGTGAATAAATTAATAAATACATTTCGGCGGTCAGAGTTAATACTGATGCATCATATGAACTGGCCAATTGAAGAGGATATAAACGCTTTTGCCAATGCAATACACATTTTAAAGCTAATGTCTCCTATTTGTGCTTTAAAAAAAGAAAAGAAAAAAAAGAACATTGTACAGAACTGGATTGTTCCATCAATAACCATGCTATTGTGACATTACATAAGGCCCATCCAGCAACTGCATACATCAACGGTAAGTCAACGATATACTTGCGCCTCAACATAATAATTTTTTCAAATGAAAGTGCGTCTCTCAATCGTAACAGAGTAACATAAAACGTAAAACGACGGCGATGACTACTACTACTACTACTACTACTACTACTACTACTACTACTACTACTACTATGCTGCTGCTGCTGCTGCTGATGATGATGATGATGGTTGTGGTGAAGGTGGTGGTGGCGGTGGTGACAAATGATGATGATGATGAGAAAGAGGAGGATATGGATGTGGAGGATGACGACGACAATGAAGATGATGATGATGATGATGATGATGATGATGATGATGATGATGATGATGATGATGATGATGATGATGATGATGATGTTGCATCCTGATTCCTAGTAATACTGATGACGCAACATAATGGCAGCATTTCATTATACAACTTACAACTTATACAACTTACGTTAATCTGATGAATCAAAATTGAAACAACAATTTCATTATCTACGTCATATAACATGCGGAGATCAGTTAAAATGTCTGATCAGCATTTTTGTCTTTCCCTCTTCCCCCCTCCTCACCCTTTCTCTGTCTCTGTCTCTCTTTCTCTCTGTCTGTCTGGCTGTCACCCTCTCTGTCTCTGTCTCCCTATCCTCTCCTCGTCTGCCGTCACTGTGTGTGTACGACAGGTCCGCTAAGTTTTCAGATAATCTGCATGGAGGTATCCTTTGTACCTGACGGCCGTGACGTCATAAATCGGATTTCGCGTAGTGTGTGTGAGGTCACGGCACGGCAAGTAGTGCTCAGTCAAGCGGCGTCTTGACTTGACAATGTGGCGGAGCAACAGCGCATGAGACGGTTCTCACGTGCTGCAATGAGCGCAGCATCAACAACCTGTTGTGCGCCACAACCCACGCTGACCTTTACAACAGCTTACAATGTTGACGCTGATGGCAGTCCCCTATACGCTCCTGTGTCCGGGGACGGTAATCTAACCACGCAACGCAACGCTGATGGTGTTGCCCGTAGCATGAACTCAACGCGGTTTACAAATGACCGAAGTCATCAGGCACAAAAACAACATAAAAACGATATGTTGTTACAGTCTGCAAATAATAAGAGCTTTGTTCAGACGTAGGCCTACAAATAATACATGCCTTGTTGTACCTTAAACCCTATTAGGTACCCTAATTGTTTTTGCCTAAATCTAATTAGGGTTTGGATACATTAGGTGAAAATACACAGCTGGTTCTTTCAATGTTTTTCACGCATAAAGATGGGTAGGTGGTCCCATAGCCTTGTGGCCATAGGGGAGCGTGATGTTGGAGATCACACTTATCTTGGGCCAGCGTAATGAGGGTGATGCCCATCTCTCTCCTTCGCTGCTTTACCTTCCCCACCCTTAAGAGAGTAGGTACTCAGTCACAGTTGAGTCAACTGGGGGCGTTGTTATTTGTCGCTTCACGTTTTGCGGTCACCCATCCAAGTGCTAACCGCACTGGACGGTGCTTAACTTGCGACACAGTAGCGAGTGCTCCAACCACTGCGCTATCCGACACCCCATTTTTCATGCATACAATTACAAAAATAATGTTGCAACAAAATCAAACTCGTCATACCAGAAAGGCCAATTTCGCCGCAAAAACAACAAAAAGCAACAAGCAATTAATACTATAGGTCTATTTTCTTATTTCAGTTGTTTGGCGTAATGGTGCAGAGAGATCAACATTGCTCAGCCAACCTTCCTTTGTGCGTCTTGGCGACTGAGGGTCTTAGTGGTGTATGGCGTTACGAACGGCATAAGCTTTGGGCATGTGGGTGAGCATTTGGGCGACCTGGTCCACTAATGTATCCATTTTATTTAGTATTGATTGATTGTTTAGTTTGTCCACGTCTTGTTCATAACACGTTTCCCCTCCATCTCCTAGTCTTTCCGTTGCTCGCTGTATTTGACAGACGGGATTAGGACAAATTCTCGTTGTTACGAGCCTTACAAGAGAAAACGTGAGATTTGGACAAAATCCTTGTTAAATCATGACCTTGACCCAGTCCCATTTAGAGAAGGGCAGAGGGCAACAAAGTGGGGGAGAGGGGGGGTAAGGAGGTACAGCAAAGGATAGGAGAGAGTGGGTAGTAGGGAGAGGTAGGGTTAGGGGAGGAGTGAGGGGAGAGCATTGTTGGCTTCTGTGGCTTCCTGCAAACATGGAGGCCACACTGTTAAGCCAAACACACACACGCTCACACACGCACGCACACACACATACATATTCGCAAACACATACACAAACGCATTCACACACACACTCACACACTCACACACATACACGCGCGCACACACACACACAAAACATACACAAACCGAACGTGTGACTATCTTTGAATGATAGATGTTACAGCTTACCAAGAAAGGTCGCCATCGACCATACAAGCATTTTTCTGGATTTAAAGGTTGGACTATACCGGTCTCCCAAACTTTTGAAATTGGGGTAGCCACTGAACAACGCCACCCAAGACTATGGGGGTTAGGGGACGTGGATAGAACCTACCTAGTGTTGGCTGAGTATGTCGCTGTGTCTAGGACATGAGCGTCAGGATCTTTAATGAGTTGGAGCCAAACAACAAGCAATCAGTACTATAGGTTTATTTTCTTATTTCAGTTAAGTTAAGTTTGGCAAGTCTATGTTACACATGTGAGAGGTGGAGCAGTTTGTACAACAACGGTGTGGCCAAGGGAATTGATCTCACCGCTTTTGCAGCAGGTGGAGATCACCATAGGTGTCCGCTCAAGCTTTATGCATTTTACTGAGAAGAAGAAGAAGAAGAAGAAGAAGAAGAAGAAGAAGAAGAAGAAGAAGAAGAAGAAAAAGAAGAAGAAGAAGAAGAAGAAGAAGAAGAAGATGATGATGATGATGATGATGATGATGATGATGATGATGATGATGATGATGATGATGATGATGATGAGGAGGAGGAGGAGGAGAACGAGGATGGTGGTTGTGGCCATTTAAATAGCGCTGATACACTTTGCTATCATAGCATGCTCATGGCACGAACCATGATGATTTACAATAGCGCTATCTCGCATAACGATAGATTGATATTAGAAATCATATTTAGTCAGTAGTTATCTATCAGTCTATCATTTGTTCAATGGCTTAATGTTTATATATATATTGTAAAATGTATAATAAATTATCTCAAAATGGCTAGCACCATATTATATATATATAATTGAAAGATTGGAGTATTATGCCTCGTATTTGATTGTATTTTCTTTGCCATGTTCTCTCACAAACCAACTATTGTTTTGGATTCATCATTAACCAATGGGTTATTTCAGAGATTTGCCAATATCCTGACGTCGTTAGAAGTTTGTGATAAAATCGTGTGGTCGTGCCGGGAAGACAAGGACAAAAGAAGGTCTGAGCCAGCAGTGAGTGACAGACAGGGATGGAGATGGAGAGTGTGGGTGGAGGGTCAGTTTGCTGTATGCAAGTTTGCAGTGGACGTAAGGGCTGACCATGACGAGGAAGCCCACACACATTGGACAGCTGGCTTCAAGGTTACTCAAGGTCGCAGCTGCCCGCTGCTGCCTCGCATTCCCATTCCTTTCTGCACACTTCTCTGTCTGGCTGCGTCTGTCTTTCTCTCTCCTATTTTCTGTGTCTGTATCAGTGTCCCTGTCTATAGCAGTTTAACTGTATCGTCTCTGTGTTTGTCTCCGTATCTGTCTCTTTGTCTCTATCTCTCTGTCTGTCTTTTTCCCTCCCATTTTCTGTGTCTGTAGCAGGGTCCATGTTTACAGCTGTTTAACTGTATCACCTATGTGCTTGTATCTGTCTCGGTGTCTGTATCTCTCAGTCTGTCTGTCTGTCTCTCTTTCTCTTTCTGTTCTTGTCAAAATGTATGGTGCTGACGGGATAGAAAGAATGACGGTGATGCAAGGACCGTAGCTGTACCTAGCAGGAACAATATGCCATGTCCACCTACAGGAACTATATGCCATGAATTCAGTTTCAGATTCAGATTTTCTTAATTTAAAGTTTTTTCATTGATAGACTTCCACAAACATAATATGTGGCCTTTTTTAAAAACAAAACATACGAGGGTCATTCAATAAATCAGGTGAATTTTTCGGTATAAGGACTTCTAATACAGATACTGACAATTTTGTATGCTGTCCCAACAGATAAGCTCAAAGTCCTTGCAATGTCATCCACTGCCACCCTGCTGTCCGACTGAATGAGGTCATTGACTGATTCGATCAACTCAGGAGACCTCACTTCTGTAGGCCTCCCAGGCCTGTCTTCATCCTCAACACTGCTCCGTCCTTCTTTAAACAATTTAGCCCACTTGTAGACATTTTCTTGGCTTAAACATGTGGCACCATACACAGTTGACATTCTCCTATGAATTTCAACTGGTTTGCACTCTTCAGCAACCAAAAACTTGATAACTGACTGCTGTTCAATTCTGGAGCATGCTTCTTGGTTGGCCATCTTTGATAATCGCTAAAACACTCAAAATGTTTTTTTAATCTGCAAAAGAAATTACATCCATGTGAAAAAGAAGTAAAAAAATTTTTTTTTAAAGTAAGCTTTAAATCTGTATTAGAAGTCCTTATACCGAAACATTCACCTTATTTATTGAATGACCCTCGTATACACACACACACACACACACACACACACACATATATATATATATATATATATATATATATATATAGAGAGAGAGAGAGAGAGAGAGAGAGAGAGAGAAAGATATATATATATATATATATATATATATATATATATATATATATATATATATATATATATATATATATATATATATATATATATATATATATATATATATATATACATGCATAAACATGCATAAACATACACAATATGCCATGAAGTCGGGCGTGCTAGAAGCTAAAGCCAGCGGTAGCGACTTAGACACCAAAGCAGCCATGCGGAAAGCGAGTGGGTAAAGGTAAAGGTAAAGGTGGTCCCATAACCTTGTGGCCCTAGGGGAGCGTGATGTTGGAGATCACACTTATCTTGGGCCAGCGTAATGAGGGTGATGCCCATCTCTCTCCCTCGCTGCTTTACCTTCCTCACCCTTAAGAGAGTAGGTACTCAGTCACAGTTGAGTCAACTGGGGGCGTTGTTATTTATCGCTTCACGTTTTGCGGTCACCCATCCAAGTGCTAACCGCACTGGACGGTGCTTAACTTGCGACACAGTAGCGAGTGCTCCAACCACTGCGCTATCCGACACCTTAGTGGGCGAGTGGGCGACACTGCAAATCATAGCAGACGGCTTGGAGAGCAGAATGGACCAAGGGGAAACAAGACAGACATCTTGCAATCCGCCGCCGCCATTTGGGAAACAAAACCGATCACTGCGGAAACAGATTCTGCCACACTGACAAATCGCTCAGATGGGCTTGAGGCAAGATCTGACAATCTGGCACGAGTCACCAAGCAGCTCTCTTCCGCCATCAATGAGTTCAAACCCCTGGCAGGTGATGTCACGTCAGAGATGAACAGGTTGGAGAGGTCCATAGAATGGCAGAATAACATCGAGCTGAAGTAAGATGTGGAGCAGAAATGGCCAATGAGAACAGCTGAAGTTAGATGTGGAGCAGAAATGGCCAATGAGAACAGCTGAAGTTAGATGTGGAGCAGAAATGGCCAATGAGAACAGCTGAAGTTAGATGTGGAGCAGAAATGGCCAATGAGAACAGCTGAAGTAAGATGTGGAGCAGAAATGGCCAATCAGAACAGCTGAAGTAAGATGTGGAGCAGAAATGGCCAATGAGAACAGCTGAAGTTAGATGTGGAGCAGAAATGGCCAATGAGAACAGCTGAAGTAAGATGTGGAGCAGAAATGGCCAATGAGAACAGCTGAAGTAAGATGTGGAGCAGAAATGGCCAATGAGAACAGCTGAAGTTAGATGTGGAGCAGAAATGGCCAATGAGAACAGCTGAAGTTAGATGTGGAGCAGAAATGGCCAATGAGAACAACTGAAGTAAGATGTGGAGCAGAAATGGCCAATGAGAACAGCTGAAGTTAGATGTGGAGCAGAAATGGCCAATGAGAACAACTAAAGTTAGATGTGGAGCAGAAATATCCAATGAGAACAACTAAAGTTAGATGTGGAGCAGAAATGGCCAATGAGAACAGCTGAAGTTAGATGTGGAGCAGAAATGGCCAATGAGAACAGCTGAAGTAAGATGTGGAGCGGAAATGGCCAATCAGAACAGCTGAAGTAAGATGTGGAGCAGAAATGGCCAATGAGAACAGCTGAAGTTAGATGTGGAGCAGAAATGGCCAATGAGAACAGCTGAAGTAAGATGTGGAGCAGAAATGGCCAATGAGAACAGCTGAAGTAACTGAAGTAAGATGTGAAGCAGAAATGGCCAATGAGAACAGCTGAAGTTAGATGTGGAGCAGAAATGGCCAATGAGAACAACTAAAGTTAGATGTGGAGCAGAAATGTCCAATGAGAACAACTAAAGTTAGATGTGGAGCAGAAATATCCAATGAGAACAACTAAAGTTAGATGTGGAGCAGAAATGGCCAATGAGAACAGCTGAAGTTAGATGTGGAGCAGAAGTGGCCAATGAGAACAACTAAAGTTAGATGTGGAGCAGAAATGGCCAATGAGAACAGCTAAAGTTAGATGTGGAGCAGAAACGGCCAATGAGAACAGCTAAAGTTAGATGTGGAGCAGAAATGGCCAATGAGAACAACTAAAGTTAGATGTGGAGCAGAAATGGCCAATGAGAACAGCTAAAGTTAGATGTGGAGCAGAAACGGCCAATGAGAACAGCTAAAGTTAGATGTGGAGCAGAAATGGCCAATGAGAACAACTAAAGTTAGATGTGGAGCAGAAATGGCCAATGAGAACAACTAAAGTTAGATGTGGAGCAGAAATGGCCAATGAGAACAACTAAAGTTAGATGTGGAGCAGAAATGGCCAATGAGAACAACTAAAGTAAGATGTGGAGCAGAAATGGCCAATGAGAACAGCTAGAGTACGCTGTGGAACAGCAATGGTCATTGATAACAGCTGGCTGGGGTACCGTGTGTCGGGGGGGGGGGGGGGATACCAATGGCCAATGCTAACAGCTGGAATATGCTGGGGAACAGCAACGGCCAATGATAACAGCTTCAGTTGTACATGGCTTTCTGCAATGCTAAGATGTAGACAATGGAAATCAGCGTGATTTCATTCTCTGCATTTTTCTCTTGAAATACAAAACACTTTATACATCCATGGTTATCACTATAACGGAAAAGAAGTGAATAATGACAATAATCATTTGAGTGTGTAGCAACAGCAGCAATAAAATATTGTTGCTGGCCCGTAGTTGCAGATAAGCAGTGTCATTGTGTAGCAACAGCAGCAATATAATATATGGCCGTTGGCCTGTAGTTGCAGATTAGCAGTGTCAAAGTGTAGCATCAGCGGCAATAAAATATGGTTGTTGGCCTGTAGTTGCAGATAGCAGTGTCAATGTGTAGCAACAGCGGCAATAAAAGATGGTTGTACGCAATGCGGCTGATTTTTGTTCTTCTTCATAGTAGTGTATGTAGGCCTAGTCTTCTTATTTCTGTATATAAAACACAAAACAAATGTGTCCTTTCTCTCTCTCTCTCTCTCTCTCTCTCTCTCTCTCTCTCTCTCTCTCTCTCTCTCTCTCTCTCTCTCTCACACACACACACACACACACACAAACACACACACACACTCTCTCTCTCTCTCTCTCTCTCTCTCTGTCTCTCTCTGTCACACACACAGTAACCCAGTTTCACAGGCGACGAGAAGTGAATGTGGAGCTGGACGTGTCTTTTTACCGAAATGTTTGCCGGCTCTTCCGTGTTTGAGGTTTGCGGCCCATGGCCTTGAGGCCGTTGACCTTGACCAAACAATGAGGGATGTCTGATGACCGCTGGCCGAAGACTGGGCCACACATAGAGTATGCAAGATTTACAGAGGCCGTCACCCTGTCCAACTTTGTATTGTAGTCATTGACCACTGAGTCTCCTGTCACTGACCACTGAGTCTCCTGTCACTGACCACTGAGTCTCCTGTCACTGACCACTGAGTCTCCTGTCACTAACCACTGAGTCTCCTGTCTGTCATTGACCACTGAGTCTCCTGTCACTGACCACTGAGTCTCCTGCCTGTCATTGACCACTGAGACTCCTGTCTGTCATTGGCCACTGAGACTCCTGTCTGTCATTGACCACTGAGTCTCCTGTCATTGACCACTGAGTCTCCTGTCATTGACCACTGAGTCTCCAGTCACTGACCACTGAGTATCCTGTCATTGACCACTGAGTCTCCTGTCATTGACCACCGAGTCTCCAGTCACTGACCACTGAGTATCCTGTCTGTCATTGACCACTGAGTCCCCTGTCTGTCATTGACCACTGAGTCCCCTGTCTGTCATTGACCACTAAGTATCCTGTCTGTCATTGACCACTGAGTCTCCTGTCATTGACCACTGAGTCTCCTGTTATTGACCATTGAGTCTCCTGTCATTGACCACTGAGTCCTCCTGTCTGTCATTGACCACTGAGTCTCCTGTCATTGACCATTGAGTCTCCTGTCATTGACCATTGAGTCTCCTGTCATTGACCACTGAGTCTCCTGTCTGTCATTGACCACTGAGTCTCCTGTCATTGACCATTGTCTCCTGTCATTGACCACTGAGTCTCCTGTCTGTCATTGACCACTGAGTCTCCTGTCTGTCATTGACCACTGAGTCTCCTGTCATTGACCACTGAGTCTTTTGTCCGTCACTGACCACTGAGTCCCCTGTCTGTCATTGACCACTGAGTCTCCTGTCTGTCACTCACGCTTGGACGTAGCGCCCGAAAATGCATTTGACCTCAAGTTTGTTCTCCGTTGAACTATAGACGTTGAACTATAGACGTTGAACTATAAACGTTGAAATATAGACGTTGAAATATAGACGTTGAAATATAGACGAAGAAGAAGAAGGAGGAGGAGGAGGAAGAGAAGGAGAAGAAGAAGAAGAAGAAGAAGAAGAAGAAGAAGAAGAAGAAGAAGAAGAAGAAGAAGAAGAAGAAGAAGAAGAAGAAGAAGAAATGCTTTTAGCTGCATTGAACTATAATCGCAGCAGCAGCAACAGTAGTAGTAGTATAGTAGTAGCAGCAGCAGCAGCGGGAGTAGTAGTATTAGTAGCAGTAGTAGTAGTAGCAGTAGTAGTAGTAGCAGTAGTTGTAGTAATAGTAGTAGCAGCAGCAGAAGAAGAAGAAGAAGAGTAATAGCGACAGCAGGAGCGAAAATTAATGATGGATTTGTTCATTTAGAAATGTCAGGTTTGCAGTAAACAGACATTGATTTTCTGACGGCTTGAACTTTGCCTATTATTGAACAGTCGTGTGTGTGTGTGTGTGTGTGTGTGTGTGTGTGTGTGTGTGGGTGTGGGTGTGCGTGTGTGTGAGTATGTGTGTGTGTGAATGTGTATGTGTATGTATTTGTGCGACCGTACGTGTGTATACATGAAAGTGTTGGTGTACATGTATAGGTGTGTGCATGTGTATATGTGGGTGTGTATCTGTGTGTGTCTGTGTGTATTGGTGTGTTTGTGTGAGTGTGTGTCTGTGTGTATTGGTGTGTTTGCGCTAACAAGGAAAGTATTGACTGTTTTGGTAATAATGTAAGAAATGAGGACGATGTATTGTTCAATATTATTATTGAGAACAAAGCATTGATTGTACAAACATTGTTTTGACTCAGCAATCTCTCTTGAAGCTCGCTCAAAGACGACATTTTTGTATTGCTTTACATACAGCTGCTGGCGAAGCACAATGGAACAGTATGGGGCGTGACACATTATTGGAGAAACTGCTGTAGGTGCGCATCTCGGGTCGACGTCTTAAAGCTGGGCTTTCGTGGATTGCTTTAACTAAACAACGACTTATAGCTATGGGGTTCATTAACTGATCTACTCCTTCCGATGAGAGTTTAAACCGAGATCTAGTCATTGCACGGACTTTAAAGATCCTTATGCCCATGTCCTAGACGGGTGAGTACCCGCTACATAAGCACGTCTAACAAGCACTAGCTCCTTCTCCCCCATCCTAGGTCGCCCAGAATATCTTGGGCGTTGGACGATGCTCCTAAGATAACAAGTGAGAGAGACTGTGTATCGCTCAGCGCCTTGAGCAGATCTTGAAATGGAAAAGAGCGTAACAATAAACTAAGATAAATAAATAAAGTAATCTGTTCAGCGAAATAGGATTTCCTGGATTTGGATTACGTGGAAAAAAGACAATCTGGATGAAGACGAATTAATAATGAAACATCATTATCCCAAATAGGAAAACCTTAAGTAGGTTACACTCACAAACTTATAATATAATGATGTTTAATATCGACATGCCCTTTGGTTACTTGCTGACGTCAGCGGTGATCGATGTAAAGCTGAGTTGTTGTGATGAGCTGTTAATTCCATGACGATTTTTGTGCCAAATCATTATTTTAAAAAGGTCATAACTAATGTGCGGACTTTTGCGACTTAAAAAAACTACTAAAATTTGCTTCTAAAACAGATGGAAAAGTTAGCTTTGTTGTTCTTTGTTGTTGGTTGTTATTGTTGTTGTTGTTGTGATGATGATGATGATGATGATAGTATGATGATGATGATGATGATGATGATGATGATGATGATGTTGATGATGACATGACATACACCATGTACTCGTCCAAGAGTTCACTTAAAAGTGTTTCCGGCCAAGAAACACAATAAAAAATAAACAATGACCACGAAACTACGATGATGATGATGATGATGATGATGTGATGATGATGACGACGAGTTGATGTTGCTTGATGTTGTGATGTTGATGATGATGATGATGATGATGTTGATGATGATGATGATGATGATGATGATGATGATTGATGATGATATGATCATGATGATAGCACATACACCATTCCAGTGTTCGTTCTTGGGCCAGCGACATTGGAAAAGTGTTTCCGGCCACCAGAAACACAAATAATAAAAAATACAATGTAAGAATCGATCCATGATGATGTGATGATGATGATGACGTAAATGAAGATGATGATGATGATGATGATGATGATGATGATGATGATGAAGATGATGATGATGATCAATGTACGATAGATAAGGCGGTATTTCATTATTTCGTCTAGATGTCAGTAAATTATCCTGAGTACAGCTTCGCCGTGAAGACTTAAGGATAAGGTGGCATTGTACACATACCTCATCCTACCCATGCCATAATCCTACCCATACCCATCCTCCTTTCCTAAATGTTCCTACCCATACCACTCATCCTCTATCCTACATACCATACCATCCTCACTCTCTACCTACCCATCTACTTCCTACCCATACCTCTCATCCTACCTACCTATCTACCCATACTACCTACCCCTCATCCTCTATCCTACCCATACCTCCTTTCCTCTACTATATCCTCTACCCATACATAATCCTCTCCTCTATCCTACACCTACCTAAATCCTACATAATCCACTCATCCTCTATCCTAATTAACCTCCCCTCATCCTCTATCCTACCCATACCTACATCCTACATACCTATCCTCTATCCTACCCATACTCCTCTATCCAACTCATACCATCCCTCTATCCTACCCATACCTCCCCTACCCATTATATACCTCCCCTCATCCTCTATCCTATATCCTACCCATACTCTACCTACCCGTACCTCCTCATACCTCCCCTATCCTCTACCATCCTCATACCTCCACTCCATACCTCACTCATCCTCTACTCATACCCTCACTCTATCCTACTCATCCCTCCCCTCATCCTCTATACACATACCTCGCTCATCCTCTATCCTATCCCATACCTTCACTCATCCTCTATCCTACCCATACCTCCCCTCATCCTCTATCCTACCCATACCTCCACTCATCCTCTATCCTACCCATACCTCCACTCATCCTTGCGATTTAGACAGAGCTGAAATGTGTTGCCGTACTGGGGTTTTATTGATGAGATGAGCTTAGACACTTAGTACAGATGAAAACAGCCTAGACTTCAGTCATTGTGAATGATGAAAGTGAAACACCAAGTGAACTATATTTATTCAATCTGCGCCAATTATGTACACTTGTTTCTTCAATATTAGTGCCGAAAAATCATTTCCACACAATTTAAACGCACTATCCATAATGATACGCTGACTGCCCGGAGAGCGAAGCAAGAAAAAGTAGAAGAAGTGGCAACATCTTTTAACATAAGCATAACTACGCCAGCATTTGGACTTCTCTTCTCGTCCCTGTCTTGTTGTGTTTGTAGTATTTAGACAGCTTCAGAACAGATTATGTCCCTTTCCTTGTGAGTTTTGTCCCTTGAGTGTATTTATAGTCGGTGGCCTTGACAGGGCTTAGAGCATCGTTTTTGGTCGGAGCGCTGCCTTCATTTAGCTGTCAAGGGCAAACATGGCCAGGCTGGAGGATTTCCCAGGTGTTAAAGTTGTTTTGGATCAAGATTGACCGCCAAACTTTTCCCAACCCTGCACCCTGGATTATCCTATGTGCTTCTTCACCGCAGCAAAGACCACCACCATCATCATCATCATCATCGTCAGCAGCAGCAGAAGCAGCAGCAGCATCGCAATCCTGAACTTTATCGTCTATTTTCGTCCTCGTCCTCAAAAAGTGCAGCTGTTTGTCATTGTTTGAAAGACCTTCTCTTCATCCTTGACGACGACAACAGCAATTTTACAACTACCACAACCACAGCCACAGACACAATTCATCCTTGATGCATGCTTCCTGATCATCATAGTGTGTTATCGTTATCTTTATCTTCATCGTCAGATCATATCCTATCATAATCTCCAGAGGGCAATAGCATCACACCATCATCAACGGCCATGTAACAACTGCAACAGCCAAAGCATCATCCCAGATCAAAGTAGACTGATCGCCCTTAATGCTCTGGCACCGCTAACACGGACTAAGCACCGCCAACAGCAACACAGGCATTGCTGTACAGCAGCCAGACCAGTCCTTCAACGCTGTCATCATCATCATCGTCGTCGTCATCGTTATTGTCGTTATTGTCATCATAATCATCATCATCATCATCATCATCATCATCATCATCATCATCATCATCATCACCATTATTATACTCCTCACCATCACCTCCACCACCACGACCAGCAGCTCATGCGAGTGCAGCGTTTGTAGGCTGGTAGTTAACAAGTTGACATTCAGCATAATGGCGACTGACAGCGAAACAAGACCAACGCAGGAAGCAGCTTGTTTTTCGATTTTCCGTAAGTTGCACAACAGCAGCCAACGTGCCTGCCGCGCTTAAATAGGGGAAATAGTAATAGTGGTATGCCTTATAACAGTAATAGTGGTATGCCTTCTAATAGTAATAGTGGTATGTCTTCTAATAGTAATAGTGGTATGCCTTCTAATAGTAATAGTGGTATGCCTTCTAATAGTAATAGTGGTATGCCTTCTAAAAGTAATAGTGGTATACCTTCTAATAGTAATAGTGGTATGCCTTCTAATAGTAATAGTGGTATACCTTCTAATAGTAATAGTGGTATGCCTTCTAATAGTAATAGAGGTATGTCTTCTAATAGTAATAGTGGTATGTCTTGTAATAGTAATAGTGGCATGTCTTCTAATAGTAATAGTGGTATGTCTTCTAATAATAATAATGGTATGTCTTCTAATAGTAATAGTGGTATGTCTTCTAATAGTAATAGTGTAAGTGGTATGTCTTCTAATAGTAATAGTGGTATGTCTTCTAATAGTAATAGTGGTATGTCTTCTAATAGTAATAGTGGTATGTCCTCTAATAGTAATAGTGGTATGTCTTCTAATAGTAATAGTGGTATACCTTCTAATAGTAATAGTGGTATGTCTTCTAATTGTAATAGTGGTATGTCTTCTAATAGTAATAGTGGTATGTCTTCTAATTGTAATAGTGGTATGTCTTCTAATAGTAATAGTGGTATGTCCTCTAATAGTAATAGTGGTATGTCCTCTAATAGTAATAGTGGTATGTCTTCTAATAGTAATAGTGGCATGTCTTCTAATAGTAATAATAATAATAATAATTGTTTATTTATATACCACAGCATTACATATAATAAAACACGCACTCGCTGTGGTTGACAACTTCACAAATTACAAATTGTTAGCAAATAATAGATTAACATACATATCAAACATATAAATTTTTTAAACAGGTTAAATACTAATATAGCTATAAAATCTCATTATAAAAATCTCATTATAAAAAATATATATATATATATATAAAATAGCATAATATACAGAACAATGGGACAAACAACAGCTCACAAAAATCATATCAATTAAAATCAGCATAGGATCAACATACAAAATAATAGTGGTATGTCTTCTAATAGTAATAGTGGTATGTCTTCTAATAGTAATAGTGGCATGTCTTCTAATAGTAATAGTGGTATGCCTTCTAATAGTAATAGTGGTATGTCTTCTAATAGTAATAGTGGTATGTCTTTTGCTGATGATGCTATGTGACTTCGGATGAGAGTATAAACCAAGGTCTCGTACGTGCACGCATGCACGCATTCCATCGTACGGACTGGTCCTGACACTCATGTCCTAGACGGATGAGTCCCGGCTACACAAATACACCTCGCACGCACTAGGTCCCTTCTCCCCATCCCCGGTGGCCGAGGATTGTGCTCAGACTGGGCGCCCAAAGGCTGCAAGTGGGCACCTCTTAAGTTAGATCCTGTTTGGGCCAGCGCCTTGAGCAACTCTTGAGCTGAAGCAGCGCTCTATACAAGTGAAGAAATAATTAAATAATAAATATGTCTCATAATAGTAACAGTGTTATACATAGCAATAGTGTTATGTCTAATAATAGTAAGTGTTATGCCTTTAGCTGATGCTGCTTAGTTGTGTATAGTTCTACCTCTCAATCAAGACTCCACGCAAGCCCGTGGGTCCTATACTTGCCTTTTTCTTGCTTCTTTTGTAAAAATCAGAAAACATCTCAATACCAACAGACAGTGCCTGCTGCCATGCTAACGTATGTTTGTTACAGTTCGTCTGCTGTCTGTGGCAAGGTTTGCTATCTTCCTGTGTATAGCGCTCTCTATGTTGTATCACTGTATGCTGCTGTATCAGTGTATATTGTATCACTGTATGCTGCTGTATTAGTGTATATTGTATCACTGTCTGCTGCTGTATCAGTGTATATTGTATCACTGTATGCTTCTGTATCAGTGTATATTGTATCACTGCATGCTGCTGTATCAGTGTATATTGTATCACTGCATGCTGCTGTATCAGTGTATATTGTATCACTGCTGTATCAGTGTATATTGTATCACTGTTATGTTTGCCTTATTGATCTTGCCCACCCGGCCAGCAACGGGGTTTTTAAGTATTTGCGTTTTTTAGGGCTTTTTCGCAGGAGTTGACTTTCTCGCGAGAACGCGACTTTATTAGTTTCAGTCTTTCGCACACACGGACACACACACACACACAAACACACACATACACCCACACACAAACACCCACCCACACATCGTGTCGTTCCATGTGTATTGAGTCTCATGGAGATAATAAAGTTTATTCTTATTATTGTTGGCATTGCCCCTGTTGTGGTTGTTGTCGTTATAGTTGTTATTGTCTGTGGTGTTTATTTGGTGCTTGTGTTTTATTCCCTATTAAAGTTGTTCTCCATCAAATGATGTTTGTTTCTTTTGGATTTATATATATATATAATTCTTTTTATTTGTATTTCTGTTAATTTCATTTATTCACTTTTATTGTTTCTATTTTGTGTGTGTGCTTATTTTGTTTCGGACACTTCATTTTAATATTCGTGTGTATTGGATTGTAATCTATGTTGATTTCTCTTTCGTGTTAAGTTTGAGAAAGAGAGAGAGAGAGAGAGAGAGAGAGAGAGAGAGAGAGAGAGAGAGAGAGAGAGAGAGTCACACATACACACTCTCACTCACAATGGCAAAAAGCAGTAAGTACATGTAAATAAATATCCTTTTATTTTTTATTTTCTGTGCCAGAAGTACATCGACGACTGCCACAACGACAAGACTTGACAAGACCAACCATCATCGTCGTCATCATCAATACAATCATCAAACAATCAATGACCACATTTTTACATAATCATAAATAGTAATTAGATGCTACCAGAGCACATTTTGGACAGCGACAAAGAGCAGGAGACATAACATATGGCACAACACTATGAAATACTTATGTAGAATAGAGCTTCATAAATAGTTCTCTATAGAAGACGTGTAGAGTTAGTGTACATAGAACCTCTCATGACTAGGGAACAGTTCAAACAACGCCAAGCGGCCTTTAACAACAAATAGCTCTTGCTTCACATGTCTGTAAGACGCAGCTTCAAGTGTAAATACGCCACTTTCCTCTTCCTTGGGCCGATAAAATGTCACATTGGTATTGCGCGCCAAAACGACCTGTCTGGCTATTCTTCTTTTAGTCAGCGCAAGACCTCTCTTGCCTTCACGCTAACAACTCGCCCAGGCAGTTTTTAGCACGCAACACATTTTCATAAGGTACAATGATACTGAAAAAAGGAAGGCAACAGGCGCACGAAAAACAATGGAATTTACGCGTTCAGAGAATAGAACTATTAAGAATACAAAAATATTATTTTTTAATATGATTGTACGACTAACGGAACACGATTTGAAATTAAAAGTGGGATATTCCGAAAACATCTATCAGCGTTGCTTGCTGAACAGTGACTGGTTGAAATGTTTCTTCACGTTCAATAAAGAAAAAATAACCTCACCGTTGTAAGGTCAGTTAGCAGTGTTGTATCAATCTATTGTTTAACTCGGGCAACTTCTGTGGAACGTTATACTCAAAATAACGGCGCTAAGATGTTGGCCTATTTAGGGAGGACAAATGTGACAATCCTATTGTTAGCCCAAGCTACATAGTAATAAACACCAACACGGATTGGACAACTGGAAAAAACAACCGAGAAGTAAGCAGTTTTGGATTTATCAAGACCGTTTGCAGTGACACTATTCATTATAAATATATAAATGTTGACGTGCGCGCAATTACAAAATGAATATAGAAATAGAAAATTAAAATTAGACTCGCAGCAAATGATTTTCTAATGTTCTATTAGTTAGCTTGTGCTGCTTCCTCAAACAACAGCAAGACTTGTTTGAAGCAGACGGCGATCTTGTCACCAAATCACGGAAAACTAAACAAAATCAGCATTTTGGTTACTCTATTGAAGATGTAACGGAACAAAACAAGCGGACTCGTGGGAATAATTTGTTTGAAAAGAATTATAACTTTAAATGGAGGCGGGGATTACAGGTATAAACGAAAGACGTGAAGGAGTGGGGGGTGGGGGGGGGAAGGAGAAGGAGAAGATATTAAGATGACCAGATAGGTTTGTTTTCAACAATGACCAACAAAACAACTTCAATTGTCAATCCCCAGTCAGCACCAAGTGAAACAACAGCCGCTAATTGTGCACAGCGCGCCAAGTCAAACCTTCACGCCTATCACGTGCTTAGCATTGATGGCTCTTGTCAAATGTAACGGTAAAACAAACATGTCGTGATCAGGATCTTCGCACCAAATCTACAGCTAAGCTATGAAAAACATGACTAAAAACCTGTTTTTGTCGTAAGGAAGAAATAAAATGTAATATCCACTATTCCGCTGTGTACTGTGTGGTACCACTAAACCTTCCACCCTGCGGACCAGCCGACCAGAGCCAAGGGTTCAAAATACAACAACACACTAAGACAAGCAGATAAAGATACGATATACAATTGCACTGATATAAAGAGGACAAACAGGCGCACGTTGAGCAAAGGTAATATTTCATTTAGTATGCACCACTGTGACAAGAACACAACAAATTGCAATTTCCAAGGCTTATGTGTGCCGTGGACATGGAAGCGAGTTCATACACGCTGTTCTTCATTCTTGTCTGCACAACGTCAACCCTCAAACTACGTTCGCTGGCAAAGTTTTGGTAGCTTTGGGGCCAAAACCTAAGTCAAACAATTAGCTTAAAACTGGGGACGTTGTGATTTTCCTCTTGCCTTAATGAACACCAACTAATGCCGCAAGGTTAAGTCATCAATAACAAACTGTTGTAACTAATGCCTTCCATCTCTTTTACAAAAACGCTCGCGAGCAAAACCAAACATGATGCTCAGTCGTCAAGCCTACTCTAGCCACACTCAAAAACGTCATTTTAAGCAAAACAGTATTCTGGAAACGCCATTTTAAACAACGTATTTTTTAAAATCCAAATGGCAGTGTTATGTTAAATAATATAGCAAACGTATATTAATTTATAAACAAAATGACGTCATAAAAAATGCATAAAGACTACAGCTGTATGTTATGTACACAGGATCAAAGGGGAGGGAAGTAAGAGTGTTGGCGGAGGGGGGGGGGGGGAGAAGAAGGGGAGGTGAGAGGCGGGGTTGTGCAGACTATCTGAATGTACATAATTATCAACAGACGTGGATTTCAGTGCGTTAGTCGCTTATTTGGGGGTCAACGCCCAACAATTATGAACTGCACGTTACATGTAGTGCCAGTCATAATCCAAGGCTATGCATGTAGCACTGATTGGTTCTATGAAGTAAACAATAAACTAACGTCTCTGTTGACTACCATGCCTTGTATGGTCAAACCCTGTTTGTTCGCAGCATGAATGGAAAAAGCAGATTCCATTAAAAAAAATAATAATAAAGCCAATTAAAATAAAACGAAATTGATCCGATTATATTAATAAATGATTAAGCTGATTAACGATACATATATTTATAATCTATGTATGTAGTTTATTAAAGTACGTCTAGGTGCTATTAATAATACTACAGCCAAAACCAGCTGGCAAAATATACGATCAAAAGAATTGTAATAGCGGACAAACTGTTGTCCTAAGTATCCATTAATAAACCATTAAACACCATGTTCATTGTTCATGCCATGTGTCACGATTTTAGGAAGCTGCTTCAAAACGCAGTAACTTTTCCATTTGGCCGAGGGACAGACCCATTCTGATAAACTTAACAGAACGGATGTGGTATCATGAAAAGAGGAAATAAAGATAACATTAATTATAAAGCTATCAACGAACCTCTTCTCGTTAAGTAAGGGTTGTAAATGACAAACAATTTTGTCACTGAAATTGAAAACAGCCATCTTCAGCACCGATTGGGATAAATAAACAAAGCAACCAACGGCGGGTGGCTTAATTAATAAAATAACCCAACATTTATTAACAAATTAAGAAGGAAGCATCGTCACCACATGCACAACTATGGGACTGCAGTTCAAAACCTGTCACAGCTGTACATTTTGGATACAATAGCAAAGATCAGGTGGCCAAAACTAACCAATAACCAAGCTGGGAGTCTGCATGTTTGCAAAGCAAACGCGAAACACAATTCAAAGATTTTATACACATCAAGGATTTATAGACCAATTCAGCTCATTAAGCGATTTGAAAATCATGCATGAAAACACTTCTCCGCTTTGCCGCTAGCTGGCGCCCATAATTGTATTACATTACTGTACACAGTTCACCTAGCTCAAATATTATCAAAACAAAACCCTGCTAAATCGACCCAAGACAAAACCTTTTGTTGTTTTCTTGTAGGTAACTAATCACACCCAAACCTCGTCAATCACTGCAGTTAAACGATCGTCATTCAGTGGGTATGTTGTTTTCTCTTCAAACAAAACAGCGGGCCTTACTGTTCTTGTAATTATATTTTAAAAAGACTTTTTACATGTGGGGTGCCTGTAATTAGCACAAATGAATGGATATAAGCAGATTGACGGTGTATCAGGATAAACCTCTGATATAATTACTCTTGATATACGTCTAACGCTTGCAGAAAAACAAAGCCCTAATATGGTAGCACTATGTACAATGTGTAGTGCGCGCTTGATGTGGGCTGAAGCATAACACCATCATCAACAATGTACAACAGGCCAGCCAGCACCACTGGCACCCAACAGCATCCCAATATTCTTTGTGCCATTCAGCAACATCAGCCGTTACAAAACGCGAAAACAAAATTAATGCTGTCGAGCACCTGTGCTACGGTTCAGAGGCCCAAGAAACGCATTTTTCAGCGAAAACTGTTTGTTAGCAGTTTTTAGTCAGTCTCCTCCTCTCGAGCCAGTTCAAAAGTCATGTCCGGTTGATTTATCCCGTCACAGAATTCAATAACAAACATTGAATGGCACTACAGCACGTGGTAAGTGGGTCTCGTAGTGGACATTCTGGGACTAAAAATATATCATCCGGAAATGACCTTTAAACTTGTCATGCTCTGGGTCGCACCGCGGCCAGCCCAAGCAGCGCTTAAAGGCTTTGTATGATGACCCGACGGTGGACGACTGACCAGACTGACTTATGCCAATCAGCTGGACAAATGAACAATAAATCCTTTACAGGACTCACAAAATGTTTAATTATTCAATGTAAAAATAAAAATTCTACCAGATAAATGACAATTGAAATGCAGCCATTACCGATGACTATGCCACGGACCGGCCGTCACACAGCCACCGCAGCTTGCAGCAACAATTAAAATTATTTCAACATCCAACTTTGGCATCAACACATCTACAGTTGGGGCAGGAAATGTGCGGACGTTTTGAGGACAAGGGTGACAAAATTGAGAAGACAATATCCAAGGAATTTAGAGATGGAATTGACATCAACCACATCACAACAATGACAACATCATCATAATATCGTGGGTGACAATTACTTTGTTTCGGATATGAAGCGTTAGCAGTACTTGCCGCTTTCAAGCTACATTATCTTCAAAATGTCTTCATTTACAAATCAAATAAAAACAAAATTTGAATGTTGTCAGCCAAAAGTCTCAGTTCCAAAACGTCATTAAACGTCTCTCAGACTGTAAAATGTCTTACAAGCGATGCAGTATTTAAATATCAAAATATGCAGTTTCAACTACAATGATGATATAGTCCAATTAAGAAGCCATCCTAAAGGTCAACCGTCTATGATACAAGAATTCCTTCGTGCGTCAATATGACAAAAAATTCAACATGAGTTTTGAAAGGACAAAAATGGATGGAGACAAAATTGCGTATCAATATTGTTCCTAGTTAAGGTACAAAGGTACTGAAAAATTAGCAATGAAATGAACAATTCAATTAACCACCTGACGATGAAACAAACAATCAAAGTCAGATCTATACAGCGGTCGGGTCATGACCAGGACGAGTTGTTCTCACCCTAAACAATACAAAGAGCCTTTAAGCTGAGCGCGACAGGTTTGCGTTCTGCAGTCACAACCTGGATAAGTGCGCTAGACAAGAGCAGTCAGGGCAGCAGAGAAAGAGCCAGAGCAGTTGATTTCATCACCACCACCGCAACAACAACAACAACAGCAACAACAGCAACAACGAGTCAGGGAGGCGTGTCACCATGACAACGCTGTGTGCACAAAGCTAAAACCAGTCTCATTAAACTGTAACCAGTGTTTCTGTGTGTTGCTGGCGTCAGCGAAACCACCAACGGTCTACAGCTTCCAAATGCTTGTCCCGCAACTGTTCGTCCAACAAACGACGGTAGACAGATACATAGACACACCGCGCTACCTGTAAAAGTGCGGCGTTCCCCAGGCCAGGATCCAAAGTCCACAAATGCTTGGTTATGTACAAAGTCTTGTTCCGCGTAAGTTCAAAGCGCAAATGGAGAGAGAAAGAGGTTTTTAGGAACCTGTACCAAGTCCCCTTCCCCTTCTCGCGGTCCGTCACTGATCCTTGAGGCAAGGTCAAGGGTGAACGGTTCATATGTGCCTCTTCATGTGTAGTGACAGGTGGTCGGAGCGACTGAAAGCGCGCTCACACAGATGGCACTGGAAGGGGCGATCACCCGTGTGCTTCCTGTAGTGACGTGTCAACTCGTCAGACCTGCAACACAGAAAAAGGTAGAACTCGTAAGAAACGATGTTTTATGGCCTTCATATCGTTCAGTATCAATGATACTATCAAATCACAATGCATCGCTTAATCAAATCTTGGCGAACTTGATAGAAGATATTAAATGAAAGACACTGGCGGTGGTAGTGATATATTATTACAACAGCGAGTACTGACCTGGCGAATTTCCAGCCGCATCCTTTCCATGTGCAGTGGTACGGCTTCTCGCCAGTGTGCGTTCTGAGGTGGGCCTTCAGGTGCGAGGACTTGGTGTAGGTCTTGTTACACCCGGGGTGGGAGCAGGAGTGTGATGTCTGGCGCTTGCGACCCCACGTGCGACGTCCGCGCTTCTTGGGCTGCGTACCGTCTACGCCGTTAGCGCCCGGCACCACCCCCAGACCGCCGCTCTGCTGGGGCAGGAGCAGGTCCACCAGCTGGGGAGAGGATGGGGGAGTGATGACGTGGTGGGGGACTTGGTGGGGCAGGCCGCCGGAGGGCATCAATTTGGGCAATAGAGTAGCCTGATGGTGGTTGTGGTGTTGGGACATGGACATGTGCTGGTGATGTTGCTGTTGCTGTTGCTGCATCAGAAGTTGTTGGTGGTGCTGGTGGTGGGACATGGCGTTGTACATGTTGAGGTGTTGGGGAGGGACGGCGCGGCACTTGGCGGCGTCAGCGCGGTGTTCGGGGGAGGCGGGGGGTGAGATGTGACCACCCATGTGACTAAAGGCATTGAGCATAGGGTGATGAGGAGGCAGCTGGGAGGTGGGGATGATGGTGAGGCTGCCGCTGTAGGAGCTGCAGGTGGAGGGCTGGGGCTGGAATTCGGTCTTCATCACCATACCCTTCATGCCGGCCATGGCGTTGTTGGCTGACGTCACGCTGACTGACACCAGGGGAGTGGGGCAGGACACCTGCATGCTGCATGGCGTCATAGCGGTGGTGTCGTACTTGATGTCGGGGATGTCCAGGAAGGCGGAATGGAAGTCAGGCAGAGTGTCTGGTTCTTGCTTCACCTTGCACATGCCGTCGTCGCTGTACAGCGAGCTCTCGCTGGTGTTGTTGAGGATGAAGTCCAGATCCAGCAGGTCGTCATACACCTCGGGCGCCTTCTGCTGTTGACCTACGCTCCCCATGGGTGAGCCGGGCATGTTGGAGGAGGAAGAGGAGGAGGAGGGAGAGGGTGAAGATGACGTCATCATGTGCACCATGGAGCTCTCGTAAGGGTTGTTGTCAGGGTACAGAAAGTTCTCCACTTCCTGCCAGCTCTGTAACAACAAGGGACACAACTGTGGTAAGTAACAACGCGAGGCACTGTGGTAGACAATGGAACACATACACGGCACAAACCATACAACCAGAACAGCGACACAAAGACAATGACAGACAAAGATAGGACAAAGACAGATAAAAGGCGCACAGAAGACTGACAGAACGGACAATGATCCTTTGTAAGAGTTAGGTATTATTCCATACTGACGATAGTCTGTGAAAGACGATGAAGGCGCACAACTGCCTTAAATTGTCCATGCGTAGCTGACGACGTAGTTGCTGTGGCACGATGAGTCATGATCTCTAAACCACAAGCTATGCCTACACTCCTTTCAACATCATACTGCGCGCTGTTTGACGTTAACAAAGAAAATTTAAAAAACCAAACAAAAAGAATAACCTATGTTTTAAGAAAGAAAACAAACCTAGAACAACCTATGTCGTAATTCTCGTTTTTAAACAATAAATGAGTTCAACTTTGACAATGTGAGAAATGAATACCTAGGGCGACCTTTTAAGAGTCACGACTAACGAGTTGTAGACGGAAGGAGAGCTGTATTAAGTGTCAGCAAGACTCCCAAAGTTCTCATGTTTTATGACTCCCCAATATCCACATCGATCTACCTGCAGCATCCACACGGCTCTCGGCTACAACCCAACATCAGATGCAATTTTCAATGCAAACATAGTACGCAGTTCTCTCTCTCTCTCTCTCTCTCTCTCTCTCTCTCTCTCTCTCTCTCTCTCCCTCTCTCTCTCTCCCTCTCTCTCTCTCTCTTACCAGCAAAATGCTTTCGATGTCGAGATCAAGGGACGAAACTGCAGCCATGACTGACGTCATGATTTTGAATTGAAATGGAACAAATCCTTTTAGATATTTCACAAATCACTTTCACTGTGACGTTTCACCACAAAACAATAAAATGCAAATTCAGATTTTTTTGGATTTTTTTTAGCAAATAGAATTGATAAGACTCCCACTCCGCAAAAAGAGTCAAACCAGCTAAATACAGAAATAAGTACGAAGAGACCGAACTTGCAAATCAATAAGCGATATTTCAAGTCCTAAGTCAGCTTCAAATGTGTTCACTACTTCGCTACATTGTTCGCTGTATTGAAACTTTATCATAGAAACCTGGCAAGCACACTTGTTGGCTAAATGTTAATGGTGATAAAATATTGATCCCTGTCCAGCACAAAATAAAAAAATAACCACCACAGCTGTCAAACAAAAAAGGCGACTAGAACACAAAAAAGTCTTTTTGCACAAATGTGAAAGAATACGAGCGATGCCTGACTACGAACTAGCAGGTTCTTCGGCGATGTTGTGTTTTATACGCCATCCACCACACAGCAAACCATGGCGTGACACAGCGGCTTTATCTGTACATCAACGACATAAGCCGATTGCGTGGTTGGAGCGCAAGAACAAATGGAATCCATCTCGGTTGCGGTAAACAAGCCCTAACATAGGATAACTGCGCTCTTCAATTGAGCAAATACTCGTAACTAACCCACACACAATTTTTTTTTAAATTGGGGGTTGTTTTTTAAATTTCAAATGCGATGAATGTTACCGTGTTATTGCTTTTGCTGCTCAAACAGTAAAACGTTGACCCGTTTGCAGACGGAGGAAAACAAAATTGTATGTGTTCTTTAGGCTATAACTGTGCCATGCATGCGGCTCCAGGATGATGCTGGTTGCAGTATCGTGGATGTACAATACATAGAGACCCAGATGGAAGCACAGTGATACTGCTTTCCAACTTGCTAAGAAATCCCTGCATGCAACAGGGCACGCAACAGGCGATGAAAACCATCAAACCTTCCATCTACTCCAAATCGCCACTGCTTACATAAACAACACTAAACCTTTTTTTTTCTTGGAATGTGACAGATTACTTGTCTTTCCACATCCGATTTAAGCTCAATCTCTTTGTTTTCTTACAGAAATAAAATGGATAATGCCAACGAATAGCGTTATTAACGGCAAAAAATACAACATTTCGTTTTGCATGAGAAAAAGAGATGAATTATGGGCCTTGGGTTGAGCTGCCAAACTGTGGAGGTATACTCCATTTTCCTTTGCAGGACTTGTCATTTAATTTTCACAGTTAAGCGCCTGTTGTTGATCATAATACTAGATACGAATCACCGATATTACAATAACCATTATGGTGAAACTGACCGAACAAATAACCCTGCATTACAGAATACAAATATATATATATACATACACACACAAACAGGTAGACAGATCAAACAACAGAGAGGGAAGAAAGGGGGTTGCTACTTTACCCGCATTGAAATTCCTAAGCACATAATAATGACGGTACATTATGTTAAAGCATGTTGCAAAGGACTAACGCTGGGGAGTCCAGCAGGGAGTAATAATCGCTCACAGCTTTTCGGCACTGGATACTGGACAGTGGTGATACTGACCATCAGTGATGACATTGTGCATGTCTTGGCATTGACAGCAGCCTCTGTATTGGCTAGTGTGGTTAGGAACTGGGTAATTAAAAAAAGAAGATCGGATTGTAATCAAAAACCAATTAACACCCAATCCTCAAGTTCAAGTTCATGATTTTGCACAAGCGTTATGATTATTATTAGTAGTAGCATTGGTACTGATGGTGCTACGTTAGGTGTAGTGGTGGTGCTTGTGCTGGTAATGATGTCTCTCTCTCTCTCTCTCTCTCTCTCTCTCTCTGAGAAGACTACCCGTATTTTAAAACCACCAGTTTGAAGGTTAGCAGTAAAAATATAATTGTTGTTGTTTGTGTCATAATATTTCTGATACATACACGACCATGATCTTCCTCACTCTTTCTCTCTATCAACGTATCTCACTCTCCCCCCTCCCCCTCCCCCCATCGCACTCCCTCCCACTGTGCGTGCAGCTGGTACTTAGAGCAATGTACAGTAGATCTAGTCAGGCGCTCTCTCATCTATCATACTCGCATTCAGCGCTCGCTACAGGTTGTTGTCTAACGAAGTCATAACTAGCACGACCTCTAACCTCTGGCCTGCAAAAGGTCACGCGCGCCATCTCACCTCATGACCCCAAAACACAGCTGCGCATGTGGTGTAACCTGCCCTCGACAACAAAATAAACAGTTAAACTTGATTTTCAAAGTCCATCGTTGCTACATTAGAAGAATGCCTGTGGGGGAGTTGGTTGTACAATCAAAGATGCCTTTATTCAGAATCAGCGCTTCTATCTTCTTGTTTTCCTGCACACTTGATCTTGTTCTTCTTGTTCTTCTTCTTTCATTTTTTCCTTTCTCTTCCCCATCATCCCTCTCCGTCTTCTTCTTCTTCCTACCCAAGTTCCCAAATGCACTGTAAAGCTCCCTAAACTCCATATCTAATGACAGAGAGATGAAGATGACAAAACAGTCGCCACCCTGATCAAAGAGAGAGGGCTTATGACGTGAGGTGGGGGCAGAGAAGGGGAGAGGGACGATGGGCACTGGAAGGTGACAGCGGCCTATGGCGAGTGGTCAGTCTAAAAATCGATGACAATGATGGACAAGTGAACGGTCCTCTGACACTCGCTGCCAGACCACCCTGTAGCCAAGCACCGCCCACCCGACAGTGTATGCCACACATATCGCGCATTGCACCAAATCGATGACAGCGTGTTGAGGAGCTTTTTCTGTTGCGTTAGATTACACATAAACTGTATACACAGTATTGATTTGTTGGTGTCACTATACAATTGTTGAGACGTTCTTCTTTGTTTTCTTCTACTTTGTCTTGTTGTTGTTGTTGTTGTAAAATAGCGCCTTTGAGCCTTGATAAAGTGGGTACTTCGTTATGCATTCAATGCACATTGCAAAATCAGCCTTGATAAAGTGGGTACCTTGGTATGCATTCAATGCACACTGCAACATCTATATATGGAGCCTTGATAAAGTGGGTACTTCGTTATGCATTCAATGCACACTGCAACATCTATATATGGAGCCTTGATAAAGTGGGTACTTCGTTATGCATTCAATGCACACTGCAACATCTATATATGGAGCCTTGATAAAGTGGGTACCTTAGTATGCATTCAATGCACACTGCAACATCTATATATGGAAAGTTCTCAGAATCGTACTTTAACAACTCTATGTTGAGCACAACATGTCTTGCACGCATTTTTATGACGACCTACTAGCGCCAAAAGCAAAATTTACCAGTATCTATAACAACAATTAAATAAATAAATAAATAAATAAATAAATAATATCACGAGATAATTGAAATTAACACGTGTTCTGTGTAATTTACAAAGATACTGGTAATCCACAGTGTTAATTAATAATTATCAGTATTTACCACGCCTTCCTAGCGCCAAAAGCTGATCATTACAAATATCATGTGATAATTACAATTATCATTGAAAATTTGCAAATATCTTCGCATGATCATGTTTAATTTTTAGTTTTGGCTCTAGCAATCCGTCTGGAAATGCGCCAAAATCGAAAATTGTATTTTGCACTTGATAATTACAATTTTTAGTTGTTAATTGTAAATATGTCGTCGATATTTGTAATTATCCCATGATATTTGTAATTATCTCATGATATTTTTAATTATCAGGTTTTGGCGCTAATAGGCCGTCATACTTTTCTTTTTGCGATGCCCGTTACACCTCCTTCTCTCTCTCTCTCTCTCTCTCTCTCTCTCTCTCTCTCTCTCTCTCTCTCTCTCTCTCTCTCTCTGCTGGAAGCGAGCTAAGCACAAGCTATTGCTGCAGCCAATAACATCACGTCGTCTGCAGCCAAGTCCTCAGCCGCCGGCCTCACTGCACGACCATCGATGCTATTGGCTAAATTTTGATGTCTATCGACTGACTGACCAATCAAGTGCAAGATCTCATCATGCATTAACAAAAAAAAAAAAAACAAAAAAAAAAGGACTAAATAATGTATAATGAAGCGGACCTTAATTTATTGAAGAAAGCCTTCTATTTGGTAGTCTTTCTTTTTACTGACGTTTTTCTAGTGCAGCTTTTTTTTTTCTCAGAATTTAATTTTACTTGCTTTTTATTTTCGATCGTAATTTTCTTACTGTTGGATACTACAGTAATTTGAGCAAATAAACTATTTCTTCCTTGAAACAAACAAACCAC
The DNA here is from genome assembly GCA_036898135.1 of Oncomelania hupensis. Taxonomy (NCBI): domain Eukaryota; kingdom Metazoa; phylum Mollusca; class Gastropoda; order Littorinimorpha; family Pomatiopsidae; genus Oncomelania; species Oncomelania hupensis. The sequence continues at coordinate 178,046 of JBAHVR010000407.1, read as the reverse complement.
AACAAAATCCCATATTTGTATGCTGTTCGTTCCTGTCTTACGTGTAAGTCTTTTAACAAATACTAACAAATAAAACACGCCAATAATTTTTATGTAAAACCGAACAGGGAAAATTCATTTATTAAACAGAAATTGACGAGCCAAAAAGGCCGCATTAGAATAATAAGGATAACATAGGCATTGTAGATAAGTAAAGAAGTACAAAACAAATACGAAACAAGACATTTGACAATACAAAACTTGTCAACGTCTAATCACAGCAATTGTATGATAGATAAATAATGGTAAACTAGTAAACATGGGATGGTTTCGCTAGCAATCCCAAACTATTATTTAACAATTGTGCATTTCTACTATCTCAAAACAATATTTAAACAGATAAAACAACATGATTAATTTCATTTTGTTTGCAAACAGTTGGCAAACTTCGTCTATACAATTACAAAGAGACTCAGGATTTCAAAAATGTTCACAAGGCAACAAGTGGTTTTTAAACAGCGCAGCTATTTCTTTTCAAGAAAGCCCACATTGTTACAATTAAAAAAC